>VDFB02029576.1:0-53107 GCA_007258455.2 Sequoia sempervirens | reverse complement strand
GATATCCTAGTGGTGGCAGTTGTAATGTCACCTACAGTTTCAATTGCTTCCTTTTGGGAAGCAACAACAACCTCATCTGCTATGGGGGCTAGAGCTGGGGTGAGAGCAGGAGATCTATCACCAACCAATACCCTAAACATTGGGGGTGGTCTATCTGCTCGACAATAGGTGGGCCTATAGGCAATCCTACCACACCCTTGACTAGCATATGGTGGAATGTCCAGGTAGTTGACTTTGAGGCCCAAATGGACCTCAACATACAATTGTTGAACAAAATACAATGGAATTTGGTCATTGTTTGGGTATATACCATGTGCTGCTAGAAATGTGGGTAGATCAATGAGGCCATAGCATGATCAACACATCTCGGTGACCCTGTATCCCCTAACCTTACGCACATTTTGATAAAATGGAAAACAAGTAGCTTTTATCATTTCTTTGGTGACACTATCTTGTATTTGTTTAAGGGGAACATCACCATGTACTTCTTCCCCATGCAGGAAAGAATAGCAGTCACTTGTCTGGGAATATGCACTAGTCCTCTCAAGTTCATTTTTAGTTTTTCTAGACTATGCAATATTAACATGCATGGTTCACTATATATCCCTGGGTTTGCACCTTGTGCTAATGAATCTCTTAATTTTTTATCTCATTAGTAGTATTTGCAAACAAAGATTCTAGCACAGGTGAAACATGATCTACATTTTCCATGTTATATATATACAGTACACCTAAAAAAACAATAAGACTTTGGTAAATAATATATCTAGATAAAAAGAATACAAATCTAAAATAGAACTTGTAATTTAATTCATCTACTCATCAATAATATTTTCATACTATTAACTTGATTTAAAAAGAATTGGAAGACAACTTTAATCTATAACATAACATCCTTAAATGGTTCAAATTTTAAATGAAACGATGAAAGAAAGAATAAGAATACAAAGATTAAAGTATAAAATCATTTGAAAATAATTGGGGATAAAAATATTTAATCTAATAGTTGTTAACATAAATGAACTTCAATTATATAGCCTTGAGAACATCAAAAAATTATAGAACATAAAAAATGCATCATTAAATGTATATTAACATCATCTGCACTCTAATTAAAAACATTAAAAACAACACGGAACACAAAGAGATGAAATAGGTAAAAGGATAAGCACATTGATCTCCTTCATATACTATGTTGATTAATAAGCCATGTGGAAAGAAAGTACTTAAAGTTAAATAGGTAAAATGATAAGCTCAACAATCCCTTTGAGTGATGTGCCATTTTCCCTCCATCCCAAGCTTCTTCTTCATGTATTCCTCCTTATTGTTTTACTCCTATCTATCTTATGCAGTTTATTTCTCCTTCCACCAAATCTCCCCAAATTTATCCTCTCCTTTTTCCTAGATCTCATCTCATGCTTACTTATTATGATGCACATAGTTCTCTTGTCTCCACATTAGTTCTCATTAGTTTTGTTTACACTTCCCATGTTCCCCTCACTGTGATATTCCTACACAAGTCTTTGTCACTCCACACTCATTTATTATGTCACAACAAATTTATACACCACCTTCCATTTCTCATCTTGCCACTTTCATTCATGTCCTTAATCCTAGTGTGCCTCTATCTACCCTTGACATTAATGTTTAAAGGCTTGTTGAGATGAAAAGTAATGTTGATTCCTTACCTAATGGAAACAAAAAAAGACATGTACATATAAAAATCAAACACAATTCAATTTCTATTAAAAATTTTACATATCCATTTTTTGTTGGATTTTTGGATCCTAGATTTGAGATGCACAATGTTAAAGGAGATCCCATGACACATTCAAGGTTCTTTAGTGCTACATATTTGGATTTTGTGTATGATGATAAGTTATTGGCTAAGTTCTTCCCATGAAATTTAATAGTATTATCTTCCATTTGGGTCTATTTTTTAATATTGAAATTGGCCAATGCAAATATTAGGAATGTTAGATTGAAGTTTATTATTTTAGATTTTTTGACTATAAACAAGGATCGACAAAGTATATACATTCTTAACATTTGCATGTGCAAGTGAGATGAATGTAAAGAACTAAAGTTGTTAGAGGCTACCACACTTAATTATGGATCTTCTAATGCTTCATCTACATCATCCTACCCTTGTAAATTTAAAAAGAAAAATTATTTCCAAAAGGATAGTAAAAAATAATGGAAATGACCATTGTACAAACTATACATTATAAATGTTTCTAATATAATTATGACTCTAAAGCCTCCAACTTTTTCCTTTGTAAAATGTGCTTCAAAATTTACTTAGTGCTTGCATGATTACACTTCCTCCTATTAGGCCATTAGATAAATCTAAAGTTATTCCCAAAAGATATAATGAGAAATAATTTTGTTATTAAATTGTAGAGTTAATTGTAATTATACTCAACATTTTATGGGATTAAGGAATAATTGATTAAGGATTTGATTCATAAAAAAAAAAATTAGGTTGAGGGGGTTAATATTGGGGTCAATCCTTCAATTGTTCCTCCTAATGAAAATTTAAATATTTTACACTAAATAAATCTAATAAAATGGTTTTATATGAGGGTCATGAGATTGAGGTACATATACATGTTGACGAGCTTGAAATCATTGATTCGCCTATGTATGTGAGGAATGATAATTTGTTGGTATTAATAAAAATTATAAGGGTACTTATTCTTCTTCTTATGTACTAGTGATCGACTTTTATAGAAATTTCTATGGACTAACTAGTATTCCAACTTAGGACCTCCCATTTGGTGTTAGGATGCTCTACTATTGAGCTAATGACTCACATTGTGATGAGTCTTTTTATGACTTAGGTGTGTATCATTTCTCCAACACACTCCCTTGAGCCACAACATAGGTGTCAAATGCACCTAGCTTGGCTCTAATACCATACAAGAATACCAATTATGAGGACCTCCTATAAAAATATGACATGAAAAACCGTGAACAATATTTAAAAGATAATCCATAGTCTATCTTATTATTTATGCATATTTTCTAGGACCACCTATGCCCAAAACACAAAATAGTTTTTATAAATACACCAATTAGATCTTATAAAATGCATTACTTAGATCAAATTATATGGTAAATTAAATATAATTAATGATTACTTTTTCTTTTAGTATGAAAGAGGTTAAATTCCAATATATGTTCTAGTGGGCTTGATTGAGTGACAAGGTGGAGTGATTGTTGTAATGAAGAACTTGCTAGGAAAGCTAACCAAGTTAAAATGTACACCTATACATACATCATTGTGGTAATATAGACCTATGTCATAAAACACAATTGAATCCTATTAGTTCCAAAGTATTTTAGCAAAGAGGTTACAATTGCAAGAGATCCGTATATGCCTTTATTTTAGATTAAGTCATTTAACCTTAAATAATTTTAAGAACATACATAAGGATCCTCTATATAAGTGCAAGGATTATTTGCCTAATTTGTAAAATTTTCAAAAGGAATAACAATGGTGGGAAAATCAAGACAAGATGCAACAATTTAGAATTCCTAAAGGGTTTACAATTATTAGAGCCAAAGTAGGTTATATTTTGGTTTTATATTATAAAATGATTCAAGAATCTATAAGGCCAAAAGAACCATAAGAATTGCAAACTTTAGTTTAGAAGCATAAGGGATTGGATATTTTCATTCCTAAACATGGTTTTCATTAAAAAAATTACTCATGTACTATACATACATATTCATGTATATGTGAATATATCTACATATGTATACATACACATGCACATATCTAAATATGTATATATGTATATATGTATATATGTATATGTAGATATGTAGACACATTCATGTATACATACATATGTATATATGCATGTATATATGTATATACATACATTTATTTTCTATATGTATATATATACATACATATATACGTATACATAAATACACACACATATGTATGTATGTATGTATGTGTGTATGTATATTTATGTATACGTATATACATGTATGTATATGTATATGTGTATGCATACATGTATATATATGTATATATGGATACACACACATTTTGATTTTGTTTTGTAAGCATCCTCTTTTGAGGACAACCCTTTGTTGATGATGTTGAGTATTAGTTTGTTGTAAGTGTGTTTATTATTTTAATATCATTTTAAAACAATATTTTATTTATTTATAAATTTTGGTATAATCTCTAATTTTATAATATGTTTGTGTGTGTAGGTTGAGTTGCATAATTGTTAGGGGCACACACAATCAACACAATGCAAGATAATAACTAATTCAAGGGATCGAAGTTCAGTTTCTAGTCAAGCAAAGAGAGGCATAATGTTTCATTAATAGCATTTGCTACACATACATAAACACTTTTATATCTTTATGACACATTCATAACTATTTTCATGAATATATATTGGTGATATTTTGTAGTCTAAGAGACAATGTTGGCCTCATGTCACTGTATATGATATTTTCATGATGTATTATGTATGTCTTCATGACCTTATCAAGATCAATATATAAATATTTTGTGCATATTCATAGCAAATGGTTTGTGCTTATTCTATCTATCTATATTACCCTTTATCTCTATCTCTCTTTATCACTATCTCTCTCACATATATATGATGTGCATGAATGTTGAATGGCATACATGTAATGAACCCATACTAATTCTAACTCTATTTAGCCTATCAACAAATAAATATTCAACATTGGTCTTCTAGATTTACATACATCTTAAGAATTTACTACCATAATCCATAAGACAAAGCAACAATAACCCATATGGGTGTTTAGACTCACAAGTGAAAGTCAAAATGTTATAGCTAGCTATCCCTTCACTAAAAAATAGTAGGGTTTTTAGTTCAAACAAGGAATTACCCCATTTTATTGTATGGTTCTATATACTAAAACCCTATCTCCAATAACACACATAAAGTAAAAAAAATATCTACTATGTTTGGCTTCATGAATGCAACACAAGCTTCTAAATGTCCTAGGTAGAGCAATAGATTTCCATTCACATAGTAGAAATTACAAGCTAATGCTTTTTAACATGATTTCTAGAATTTCATACAAGAATAGCTTTTTCTCTTACATTACATATAAAAATACTAAAAAGAACCTTCATAAAAAATCATACCTCATTACCACCAAGTAAAAACTATTAGGTTTACATACTCGAATTTCACAAGCTTCAAAAATGTATAATTTGCACTACCTTCTTCCTCCTTTTGCCTCTATCCTCCCCTTTTCCCTCTTTCTTTTCCTTTTAATCCTTCCTTGATTTCCACCATTTTTGCCATATTCTCTACATGTTTCCCATTTCCACTTCCTTTGCTTTTATTTCTTCCCACTTTGTGAACAATAAAGTCCCACTCTCTCTTCACTTACTCATCATTCAAGTTTCCTCGAATAGCGTACCTCAACATTAATGCTTGATACTTAATATGATGGGGCCAAAAGGTGGGGTGGCCACTTTTTGGCCCCACATCTTTTTGCACTCGCTCTAATAAGGTTTGTCCTTTTGATAATAGTAATGTCCAAAGGTGGCTCTTGTTTGCATGTGGATACATTTATACCAAACATCAACTTTTAGTGATATGTGTGAAGATTTTGTAGTGGTTCTATATATTGTTCTTATTCTCTAAATATAAAGGAGGATGAATAATCAAGTCATGATGGACTAATGAAAGAAGATGAATTGAATAGTGATAGAAACTAGTCTACTATAGTTAGTGATGATGAAAATACATTATATAAAATTATGCAGGGATTCTCATATTACTTAGAATCTCTAGTGTTACAATATGAATAGTATTTTAAACACATGATAGACCTTTTTCTAGAGTGTCTCTACAAACTTGTGACCATTGAATTTGCTTGGTAGTATAGAAAATTGCATTATAATACATCAAATAATAGGGTAGAGAATGTAATTGTTAATTTTATGGTTTCCAAGACCAAACTTTGTAAATGATATTAATTGAGGGCATGAAGACACAATCAAGTCTTTGTTCTTGATGGTTTGATTTATATTTTCAATCAATGGTTCCATTTATACACACTACATGAGGAAATTGTTCAATAAGAGTAACTTATAGTTTTAGTCAATTATATTTCAATTTGTACACACTACATGAAGACAATGTTATCAATGATATGATTCTTGATTTTTTATAAGATTTAATATTATAATACCTTAACAAATCAAGCTATGACTTTCACGGTTCACTCCTACATGTATGAAATTTGCATTTTCATCTACAAGTTTGACCCTAAATTTGTAGTTTTAAAATTATTTTGTGAGCTTAACCCTACATTTCTAGTCTTTAGGAATGTATTTATCTTCATTTTTTAGACTATGTTGAGAGCTATTATAATGTTTTTTTGCACTAATTTTCGGAGGAAACTCATTTTTCCTTACTCAAACCTTTGGATTATGCAAAACGGGGAAGCAAAATACTATTAAAAATGCTTTAAAAACGTTCAAACAAGTGCAATTTGAATTCAACAAATTTAAAAAAATTTGCATATAGGGTTTCAAAATTAAACAAATACATGCATTTTGAACTAAAAAAAAAAGGAATTTTAAATACCTCGTGCTCAATAGTGGTCGATATGCGAATTGGAATGATGAAGTTTGAAGAAAACGACCCGAACTTTGCTTTCGTTGGTGAGAAATTTTGTTGGGTCGCCGTTCGGTTTATGTTCGCCGCGCGCAGGGACAGTGACTGGTAATTCACAGTGAAAGTGTGAAAGTGAAAGAACTTTCACACTTTTTTTGGTTTTGTCATATTAAGGGGGTTTGGCCGAACCCATGTTCGGTTGAACCCCCTTAATATGTTTTTTTTATTTGTCTCGGTTTTGGGTTCGGCCGAGCCATGGGTTCGGCTGAACCATATGGTTCGGCCGAACCATTCAAATGGTTCGGTCGAGCCATATGGTTCGGCCGAACCACTTTTCTATGAAGAGTGTGGAAATATCAAAATTTCCTTCCTCCACAAAAGTGTAAACCACTTATGTGGCTTCACCCCTTGAAGTGTATTATTTGTTAAAAACCTGTGGAAATCAAGAAGGATCATGTTTGATTTTTGAACATACACTTACTGTTTAGATTCTAGGACTTAAAAACACCTATTCTACAATTGCTTGCCGTGTCTTCAAATCATTAAATCAGATAAAGATCATCCAAAAAGAACACAAATTTTTTGACAAGTCAGTCTATGAAAAATTATGATTAGGGATTGGAAATCCACAAACTTAGTCAAGAAATGCCTCACAACAAGAGTCAAGAAACCAAAGAAGCAACTTAGTTACGGAAGCCTTTTGAAAAGAAGACACTTCTTGTATCAAAGTAGAAATTTTTTGCATCAACATAGAACTTTCATCCTTAGGTTTCACTATTTTACTAAGGGATATATTGATATTTATGCTTTAGAGCCTTTGTATTCACAAGCTTATTTCCAAAGAAGAGCTCTTTCACATGAACCTAATCATAGTCAACCTATTTGTCAATCTTCCATCCCACAACCAACAATAGAATACTCCGAAAGACTAGATCAGTTCTTATAGTAGACAAAACATGGAAACATTAGGCTTGTCATCCAAAGTCGGAGAGTTACTGTTGAAATACCAAAAATCTTGAAAATTACACCCAAAAAAATTAGTCTCTTCATGGAAGGGAAAATTAGACAACACTGTGGAAACCCAAAGTAGTGCTTTTACACTCTGTTTTAACACTTATGCATTATATTTTAGCGCATCCATAGCTAAAATAGTACTTCTATAGTCTGTTTTAGCACGTCTGCCAAATTCTACAACGCATCCACCGACAATAATCAAAATTGCCAGTATTAGAATCTACCAGTCTTTTAGCGCATCTATAGTCTATTTTAGCACTTCTACCCTATTTTAAAGTGATTTTACCATAACTATTAGCACTTCTGTGGTTTTTTTTAGCACTTCTACCCTCTGTATTAGCGCTTCCACAGAACAAAAAAATAGAGAGATTTCAGAAACATCTGTCAGATTTGTTGACATCAGAAACTCAGGTTTTCATCAGACATAATCATTCACAGTCCAAACAGTGTCTTGAAGTTGAAACAAATAGGTTCTTGCAAGTCCAAAATTCTTTTCAACGTAAACCCAGATCTTACAAATTACAAAGTGTCCAATTATCAAAATAAATCTTGATTATTGAGTTAAGTTTCCTCATCAGGATTTTGACATCCTACCATCACGAAACAAAACACAGTAATCAAATTTTCAACTTAGTCTCATCAATAGAATATATCATTCTATTTGAATTTGTTAAAATCAAATTGAAACTAATCCAAACACAAAAGATCCAAGTTTAGTGAAAACAACCAATACTTGTATGCCAATCTTGACAAGGTTGCAAAGACAAAAACTCAGAGAGAAGGAAATTGAAACTCCAAACATAATGGCTGAAGAAAACCCCTTTTATATATTCCAACAACATGATACCAATGAAATAACTCAAGAGGATATACAACATGCCCAACAGGATCCAAATTTTCATAAATTCATGGAAAAGGTCTTAGAACAAGACATGGAAAAATATCTCTTGATGTTAGCGGAATTAGGCGCAAAACTTCCGAAATATTTTGACATGAATCAATTGAAGGAAACACCTAGAAATAATGAAACATAACCACCCAACATGCAAGAAATAGATCAAGTGGTTGCTCTAATGACTCAAATGCAAACTTTACAACATTAGATTTATGATATGCAAAAGGGAACCACAAAGAGATATTCATTACAGGACATTTTTCCTTACCCTTTTCATCCATGTGTAGATATGATACCCTTCCCTAAACACTATGAATTTCCCAAATATGACAAGTACAATGGAAAAACGGATCTAATTGACCATGTAAGGGAATTCAGAATAATGAGCCTAGAGTTTGCACAAGAGGATACTTACCTAATGAGGTTATTTCCCAGCAGTTTAGGAGCACACTGTATGGAATGGTTCTCCAAATTACAACCGGGGATTCAATCCTTTGAAGAACTGGTTAACAGATTTATCACACAGTTCTGCTTCAAAATTTAACATAATGTCACCATAAAAGATCTGTACAACATGAAACAAAAGAAGGGAGAAACATTCGTATGATTCTTACAATATTGGCGAAAGTTGTTCACTAGATATCCTCGATCTATACCTGAAGAGGAAAAGATTGAATTATTTATCGACAACTTAAATGATGACATGAGTTATAGACTAGATCTACAATGTCCCCCAACATTTGGAAAGGTGATTGAAAACGGTCTTAAAATTGAAGAAGCCTTAGTCAAAAGAGAAGTGATTAAAAATTACAATGATACATCAAACAACACAAATTCCTCAAATCATTATGGAAACAACGATAAGCCTAAATTTTGGTAGAAAAATAGAACTACTGGAAACAATGATGCTACAACTAGCACACAAAATACAAAACCAGTATTCAATTTGACAGCAACACCTGTGAAAAGAAATCAAAATGAAAACCAAAACAACAATCAAGGTACCACTCAAAACAATAACCCAAATAATGGAGAATCTCGGCCACCACCATATCAAAGACAATCCAATCGACGAAGATTTACACCATTAGGACAAACTTTCGAATCAACAATGAAAGAGCTTATTGCAAATAGACTTATTACACTACCAAAAGCACAAAATTGGGAGCCAAAAGTGAAACTATCTTGGTGGAAGGATGTTGACTATTACAACTTTCATAAAAATAAAGGACATAAAACAAAAGACTGTATGCAATTAAAACACCTTATACAAGACTTAATTGAAGCAAAGAAGGTGTTTGTCGAAGGACATCAAACAAACAACGATCACAGTGCATTTACAACTCCTTTACCCAACTACAAAAAAAGGAGAATCTTGTTCACACAATAAAGGAAAAAGTGTGAACTATATCTACGACACTACCATTCTTTGCATTTCTGAGGTTGAGAAAAATATTTTCATTGATAATCAAAGAGATACCATAAAAATCAATGACACTATATCCCTGAACGTGATTCCAAACATAGACACATCTGACAACCAAATCAATGTCCTAAAAATTAGGGAAACACAAGACTATCAACCGGTCAATGCAACAACCAGGGGGCAGTCCAAAGTGATACTAAAAGGAGTTTCACCTAAAATCACTACTCCCCAATCACATCAATACAACATTGTGGATCAACTACAAAAGATACCCGCATAGATATCCATACTGGAACTTCTTAAAATTTCACCATCACATAAAGAGGTTCTAGAACAGACTCTAGTAGCCACTACGGTACCAAATAATTTGGATTTCTATCAATTTCAAGCTATGGTGGGAAATTTAACCACACCTCATTGTCTGTCATTCTTCGAACAAGATGATGTGTCACTGAATCACCCACACAATGTGACCTTACATATAGAGGTTCTAATCCATAAACACTGTGTCAAACATGTCTTAATAGATGGCGGAGCTGGATTAAATATTTGTACTTTAAAACTAATCCTTGCACTAGGCTATTCCAACAATTCCATTGATGCCAAAAGAAAGATAACAATAAAAGCATATGATGAAGAGGAAAGGTCTTCCAAGGGGCTGATTGTGCTACGAATTCAAGTGGGACCCATTGTCAAAAATATTGTTTGCCAAGTGTTAGATAAGGAGCTAACATATAACATACTCTTGGGACATCCATGGATCCATGAAATGCAAGTGGTTCCTTCAACATATCATCAATGTTTCAAATTTCATGTCAATGGACAAGAGGTCACAATTTCAGCAGACAACAATAATCTTCAAACTTGTAACATGATTAAGGAAATTCAAGACACTCTGATACCCTAGAATATAGAAGCTAGCACATCTGCTTCATCCAGTGGTGAAAAACAACTCAATTTTATATCCAAACGGGTTGAAAAGAAGGACCAGGAAAAGGAAACAACTGTTGCTAACTCAACTATATCAAATAATGAAAGACCCTTGAACACTCTATCACAACTGCAATTTACAGACAAGATCCAGATAAAGGACAAAGGCTTGGGAGAGTATTCCCTTGAGCAATCTTTTTGTCTTTCACAATTTCTACCATCCCCAAAATCATATGGACAACCCAAGACAAATACACAGCGATCATCACAACCTATCACAGTTATGGGTGAAAGGTTTGTAAAAGCAGGTACCCTAGAAGATGAATTGGAAGAGAAAGCCATTCTCAATTGGCTATATAAAGACGAAGAAGCCTCAACATCAACAAATATCAACATACAGACAGATCAATATGGGAAAGGAAAGGCCATCTTAGAGAAAATGGGCTATGAAGGGAAAGGACCAATTGGGAAGAGAAAAGATGGTATTATAGAACCTATTCAACCACTAACACTTTATCCTAAGGAGAAAACAGGATTAGGCTACACAGGGGAATCAAAAGAAGTAACTCAGAAAGTGGTAGAAAGAATTCTACAAATGAGGGACGACTCTTAAACAGATTCCAAGGAATATGAATGGGATCATTTATTTGCAACGTCATACACTGACAAACAAATTGATGTCATCAAAGCATATACACCTGTACGAGAGGAGGGACAAAGTTCAAGAACAAGACCACTTGTATTGGGATCACCAAATATCGATGACTCGGGTGAGGACGAAAAAACATTGAGTGAGCTAGACAACTCGAAGGAGGATAATATCATAGACCTTGACCTTCCCACTGACAATTTTGACCACCTAGCTATCAGAACACTCGCAGCCATCGACCTTGCTCAACCTAATGACTTATTACCCTTGAGACATCTTGAACTTATTGACTGGGAACCCACCGAACCTATTCACATACCAATCTTTTCCAATGACGATGCCATCATACATTTTATTTGCAATGACGAACTTGATACAAGTTCTACCCATAACACTCATAATGACACTTCAAATCAGGAGGGTGCCAAATTTTCTAGTTGCAAAAATAACAAGAGGAAAATAGGATCTAATGGTGAAAACCTTTCTGAGGCATCATTAGATTTTGAAAAAGAAATAATAAAGAACGTATCTAACAGTGAAAACCTTTTTGAGGCACTGACAGATGGAGTATTTGACACCCTTCTAGAGCATTACCATGAAAAATCATCAGTAATGGTAGAACCAACACAATCCATAAATCTTGGAACAACTGAAAAGGAAAAGATCCTACATCTGGTAGCGTCTATGACATAACAGGAGAAGCCCGCACTCACCAAATTCTTTGAAGAGCGACAAATCAATTTTGGTTGGTCTTATTCTGACATGCCAAGATTACATCCGAGTCTCCTGATGTATCATCTGTCTCTACCAACCAAAATCAAACCAGTCAAGCAAAAATTGAGAAAAATTCATCCCCACATCGCCCTGATGGTAAAAGTTGAGCTGAAGAAGTTGTTGGATGCAGGATTTATCAGGTCTATCGATTATGCAGAATGGATTTCAAATATTGTGCCTGTATCTAAATCGGATAACATTATCAAAATATGCACAGATTTCAGAGATCTAAATAAAGCATGCCCAAAAGATGACTTTCCTTTACCAAGTATTGACATCATTTTGGATCTAACAGTAGGCCATGCCATGTTGTCATTAATGGATGGTTTCTCAGGGTACAACCAAATAAAGATAGCACCTGAAGATCAAGAAAAGATAACATTCACTTGTCCTTGGGGTACATTCTGTTGAATGTAATGGCCTTCGGGTTGAAAAATGTAGGTGCCACATATCAATAGGCGATGACCACTATTTTTCATGATATGATGCATTCTTTGATGGAATATTATGCGGATGGCATCTTAGAAAAATCATACACTAGAGAAGGACATTTGGAGATCCTTGACAAAATATTTACTAGACTGAAAAATTTTAATGCCAGATTGAACCCAAAGAAATGTGTGTTCAGAGTAACATCAACAAAACTCCTTGGATACATAGTGTCAGAGAAAGGAATTGAAGTGGATCTGGCTAAGGTCAAAGCAATAATGGAGATGCCACCACCTAAAAATATCAGTCAATTACGGTCCCTACAAGGTAGGCTATAATCCATCAGGAGATTTATCTCCCAATTGGTGGACAAAAGCCACCCATTCAATCGTCTACTTCATAAGAATGTCTCATTCAAGTGGGATCATGAATGCGAAACAAATTTTAACCAGATAAAGCAATATTTGATGTTACCTCCAATACTCATGCCACCTGCAGTAGAGAAACCATTGTTACTCTATATCGCAACAACAAACCTTTCTTTAGGAGCTCTCTTAGCACAAGAAGATTCTGAGGGAAAGGAACAAGCTATTTACTACATCAGCAGGACTCTCAATGGTTATGAAATAAATTACACATTCATAGAAAATGGTTGTTTGGTAGTGGTATTTGAAACCCAACAATTGCAACACTACATGTTGACTCATACAGTCATACTCATAGCTAAAATAGACCCATTAAAATATCTACTCAGCAAAGCGGCTCTAACAGGGAGACTAGCAAAATGGGTCATGATCTTAAGTGAGTTTGACATCCAGTATGTAGACCAAAAAGCAATCAAAGGCCAGGTGACAGCTGATCAATTAGCTGAAGCTCCGTTACAGGATAATCATCCAATGAACATTGAATTTCCAGATGCAGACATTCTCAATATTACCACACAACAATGGAGACTTTATTTTGATGGATCATACACACAAAGAGGGTCCGGTGTGGGAATTATATTTGTTACACCTCAAGGACACACCATCCCAAGGTCCTATAGACTAATGTTTCCAAGTACCAATAATTTGGTTGAGTATGAACCATTGATTATCGACATCAAAGTGGCTATTGAATGGAATATCACAAAAATACAAGTGTATGGGGACTCACAACTTGTCATCTATCAAGTAAATGATGAGTATTAGAAAAAGGATGAAAAACTCATTCCATACAAGAAAATGATATATGATCTTAAAAAGTACTTTATGGAGATCAAGTTCGAACAAATACCAAGGGCAGAGAACAAAGCGGTGGATGCTATGGTGAAAATTGCTTCCCTCTTGCAATTTCCAAAAAAGCAAGGTCGTTATGAGTTTATGGTAGAACAAGTATCTAACCCTACCTACAATAATCCTAAATCACATACCATATGCCAAATAGCCGATGTTCAAAACTCATTATATGGAGAGATCTATACTTACCTCAAGGATAATATCCTTCCTCCTGATCTTTCTAGAAACCAAAAGCGTAACTTCATCTGCCAACCCGCTCGACATACATTGATTTCCGATATACTTTACCATCGAGGTCTAGATGGTACTCTTCTTCGGTGTCTAGAACACAACGAATCTGAATCAACTTACATGAGGTTCATGAAGGTATTTGTGGAACTCATTCAAGTGGACCAACCCTAGCAAAGAAACTCCTTCGTTTGGGGTATTACTGGACGAACATGGAAAAGGAATCTTATCAATTTGTTAAGAAATGTCAGAAATGTCAGATCCATGGTAATCTAATCCATGCACCGACACAAGAATTACACCCATTTACATCAACATGGCCCTTTTGTCAGTGGGGACTAGACCTAGTAGGAAAGATAAACCCGTCTTCATCCAATGTACACAAGTTCATAATCACAACAACAAAATACTTTACAAAATGGATAGAAGTGGTTCCTTTAACAACAATCACTAGAAAGCAAATCTCATCTTTCATACTAAACTACATAATCTGCCAGTATGGCATACCTCAGTCCATTGTTACAGACAATGGAAGACCATTTAAGAACCAGGACATCCAGGAATTGTGTGAAAATTTTCGTATCCAACATCATTTCTCAACACCGTATTATCCTCAGGGAAATGGCCAAGCAGAGGCCTCAAACAAGACAATTCTGAAAATACTAAAGAAAATAGTTAATGATGTTGGACGTGATTAGCATGTTCAACTAAATCCTGCATTATGGGCCTACAGAACTAGCATCAAAACACCAATAGGAGCTACACCATTGCCTTGGTATATGGATCAGAGGCCATCCTACCTATTGAGGTAGAAATTCCATCACTTTGTGTCTCACTGAAGGGTATCATTACATATGAGGATTATAGAATATCTAGACTACAAGAACTTGAATTATTGGATGAACATCATCAAGAAGTTGTCAATCATTTGGAAGCATACCAACAGAGAATGTCCAGGAGCTACAATCATAGGGTAAAACCTAGAGTCTTTCAGGTTGGTGACTTGGTCCTAAAGGAAAACCCTAGAAATCAATAGGACAGAGAAAAGAAAGGGAAGTTTGAATCTAATTGGCTAGGTCCCTTTGTCATCATATCAGTTTACGGATCAGGAGCATATAAATTGTCTACACCTAAAGGGGATCTGTTCGATGAACCAATCAATAGTATCCATCTCAGAAAGTTCTATACCTAAATCACCTAGTGTGTGGATTAGTTTTTGAAAATGGTTACCTTGATGAAAACCTGGAAAACAGGCATTTTGGTAACAGAAAAATACAAAAAAATAAAAAAAGATAGAAAAATACAAAAAAATAAAAAAATACTAAAAAGTGCAATAAAACATATAGTGAAAACTTGGAAACAGGTGCTATTTGTGATTTAACCAGCTTTTCCATCTATTGGATGCATGTTATGGTCGTTACTTTCACCATAATTTTACATCCATTATCATATCATTACAAGTGGTCAGATCTCACCCTAGCTTGGGGGCAACATCTGGACATCACTGGGGGCAATAAACATCAAGCTTAACAAAATGGACAAACAACAGGAAGACAAACACAACAAAAACAATGATCGAAACACAACCCAACATGAAATATCAATCACCATCAGAAGCACATTAGGCATCCATATCACAACAAAAAAATCCAAAAACATGAGTCTGTGTCAGTCGAACTACGCGGTCTCTGCGTATATAACGTAGGCAAGGCTAATCTTTGATTAGCCCCCGAGGCCCCTAGGATAGGTCTTTAGGTTAGCTTTGATCCAAAATCTTAGAAAATCACAAAAACATCAGAAAATCAGAATCACAATGGATGATCTAATTTGAATAATGATTGAAATACTTTAAGCAAAGGTTGGATATGTTGTACTTTGATCATTATTATCATTTCTTTGGAGAAAATCGATGATGTATTGAACTAGAGAAGCTAGGAAGAAGAATGGTATTTTTCTTTATTTGTTGTTTGTGAATTAATCATAATTACTATGTGAATTTTCATGGGAAGTGCTCTACAAAGTATCATGGATGACATTCCAATTCACATAGGAAAGTGGTTAATTCTTGTCTGTTTACGCAAGAAATTCTCAGGTCATCTCGGTTTAATTATACTTAGATGCTTGTGTTCAATTGCAATATCAAAAATCATGGAAGTACTCAGGTCATCCTTGGTTTACATTATACCATTGATGCTTGTACTTACTTTCAACATTTTAAAATCTCTATGATGATACAAAGAAAAAGTATTATTAAAATTCCAATATTTGCATGTAGATTTGCATGGTAAAATTAGATTGCATTCATTATAGTTTTTGCATCCGCAGAGTGTTTGTTACAAAAGCTTGTGAGGGATTCAAATTAATGATTATCTTTTCTCATAATGGATTGAGTATACTTAACGTTAACAAAAACATCATCATGATCATGTAGTTGCATCATCATTTTCATTGCATACATTAGAAAGCATTTAATTATCATTTCATCATTCATGCATTTGAATCAAATAATTTTGCATTGATCATATCATATTTTTTATATCGCATAAATTTGCATAAGAAAATCTCAAAAATAAATCTATATCATTGAATATTCACTCATCCATCAATTATATCATATATCATAGTCCATTTAACATATCATTTATCATACATCATTTTCATCCATTTATTACATCATATAACACATTCATTCAAAATATCATTTATCATACATCATTTTTCATCCATTTTATACATCATATATTTGCATTTATACCAGAATAAAAGTAAACACATCCCATTTAAATCGCATATCATATATCATTTAGCCATGTATATAGTTACATCATCATGCATATACATCATATATCCATACATCATACATCATCATTATGCACATCATTAATTGAACATCATTAATCATAGCATATCATCAGGATTATGAACTACATCCATAACATCATTATAAAAAGATCATCACATAGCATATAGAACATATAAAGTAAATGCATCCATCATAAAATCATATAGAACACATCATAGATTGATAAAATCCATTGCATATCATATAGATCAAAATCATAAATGTCAAGTATATAATAATGTCTGAAATGAAGAGAGCTATATCATCAAAAAAATGGTTGTAATCATAATGTACATCATCATCTCAAAATAAAACAGGGTAATCACATCATGAAAACTAGGTGTTGTTGGCTCCAGACAGTGTAGGAAACATAGGACCATTACCTCCTCCACCACTAGAAGTGTTGGGATCTCTTGGGTCTTCGGGAATAGGCTGAGTCACACCTGCACTGACAGTTCTGGTATGAGTCCTACCTAAACGAGACTGCGCATAGCTGACTCTCTACTCGGGGGGAATTGCATCATAATATTTCCCTCTGTAGTACTCTATCTCTTGGCCAATATGGACAACCTCTCGCATGTAATCCGCTAAAGTGGTACCATCTGCCAATCTCTGTAGTCTCTCGGCAGTCATCTGAGCCTTCTTTGGAGCCCGTATGGCAGTGTCCCTCTTAGCTATCAATGATGTGATCTATGTTTGCATTGTAGCCATCTGAGCCTGTACTGATGCAAGAGCCTAGGCATGGGCCTAAGCCTAAACCTACATTTGTGTCTGGTTTTGTGCCAACAAACCCTGTGCCTGAGTCAACTACCCCTATAATGTCTGAACCTATACCTGCATGCTCGTTATCTGTGTCTGTTGCTGCTATTGCACATCCTCCTATGATGGGTCTACAACTACTCACCTCTTGCGAGGTATAGAATACTCCTCCAAGGTTGGACTTGACCCACCTGCACCCAATTTGCCTAGACTATTTCCATCACTATCTCCATTACTACTCTCCCCATCTCCATCATCACTACTATCACTCTCATCTTCACTACCCTCCTCATCACTGCTACTCTCCACCTCCACCTCCTCCTCACCAATAACCTCCTCCTCACCACCAACAACCTCCTCACCACCAATCTCCTCTCTCCTCCAATGATGTCGATGTGCAAACACAATCTCCTCCCCAGCAGGTAATGGTGTTGGCTCAACAAGAATAGTAATGCGAGGAAATGGATGCAAAACAAGGTACTCGGCATAATCTGTTGTAACAGATGCCTCCACAATATCAGGTCAGATCTCCCAAATATAAGGTTGTAAAGCCTGGAACTCCTACACTGCCACATCATATGACAACCAAGGCCCCCAATCTGTAGAATCCAACTCTCGCCAAGCATAGTGAGCAACACCCTATCGAATACCCTGAAAGATGTCATACTGACGAAGCACTCGTCTCAGCAAAAATCTCTCCAACACCCACTATGTACGGCCAATCAAAATGAAATACTGACATAAGTATGGCAACTGCACGTCATCCTCATCCCAATGCTCACAATCCAAATAGGGACGCCAAGTAATAGTCTCCATATCATCAAGAATTATGTGCCAATGATCTAACTTACCTAGTCTAGATTGAGTAAGTCGACATGTGTGCACATAAGGCCACCTAGCAGGATGCTGCCTCACCATCATTAGCCACGTGACAACAATATGCTCTTACGCCCACACCTGAAGTAAAGTAACTCCGACCGATAAACTCCGACCTCCAAGGTACACCACTGAATGCAAATCATGATAAAGGTGGGAAAGCATGCACATTCCCCAAGCATATCTAGTCTCGTGCACGACCATACTCTCAAGTACATAGTCCCAACCAATAGAGAATCCCTTTGACCTACGATCAGGACAAAGGAATCCT
Organism: Sequoia sempervirens; assembly: GCA_007258455.2. Classification (NCBI taxonomy): domain Eukaryota; kingdom Viridiplantae; phylum Streptophyta; class Pinopsida; order Cupressales; family Cupressaceae; genus Sequoia; species Sequoia sempervirens. Next base: position 34,093 of record VDFB02029576.1, on the reverse strand, counting down.
CTGATAAATCCAGCAAGTACAGTCAGCAAAGTGACGTATGCGTCAACCATATCACGCCATAGAATCCACTCACCAAAAATCCTAACATCCTGAAATACCCTCCGAAGAGCCTCAATACCACCTTGCTCTGATGAATCGTAAACAATGATATCTCCCACAACTGGTATCTACAAAATCCTCTAGACATCCTCTGGAGTGATTGTGATCTCACCGGTAGCTAGATGAAAGGTGTTATGCTCATTGTGCCACCTCTCCGCTAATGTTGTCAAGAGACCTCGATTAATCCTAATCTGGGGCATATCAAGTAGGGAAGATAGTCCACAATGAGTAATGATAATTGTCTCAGGCTGGACCAGCTATTGTATCAAATCAAAGGTCTATGGAAATCTCTCTCTAATCTGGAGGTTCGTCAAAGCCTATCATCATGAAATATTCAAAGTCAGTACTCCTTGTCAAAACATCAAACATCAATTATCCTATCAAACCTAATCAGCTCTTGGTGAGACTTTTGATTAAATCTCATTAGAAAACATCGTTGAACCTCACCTATTATGAGGTCAATCATCATCCTATCATTGATCCAAGCCTATCATGAGGTCAATACATCAAGTCAACCTCACCTATCATGAGGTTCATCAATCAAATTATAATTATTCCTCTCCTATCATGAGGATAATTATCATCAAATCAAACATCAGACCTCACCTATCATGAGGTTGAACATCATCTACTTGATTAGGATGATCAATCATATCAAAGCAAAGGCTGACATGATCGAAAATAGACAAAATCAAGGACAAATTTAACAATTTTTTGCAATCTGACTTAGAAGCACCATTTTAAAATGAAAAAGTACTAAAATAGACGGTTAAAGCACTAAAACACCAAAAGCACCACTTCATCAGGCAAAAGCACCAAAATAGACAGTCAAAGCACCACTTTATCAAAAGTGTTATTTAATCAGGGCAATGCGATAAAATATTAGGTAGAAGCGCTAAAAAAATTGAAAGCACTAAAACAATATGTCTAAGTGCTAAACTTTTAATCCTAAGCGCTAAAACTACCAGAGTGCTAAACTATTTTACCTAAGCGCTAAAAGCTTAAAAGTGCTAGAACATAATGCATAAGCGCTACTACGGCATGCAGAAGTGCTAAAAAAAGGGATAAATTTTAAATCCAAAAAATCATGAAAAAATATAAATGCACGAAAAACAAGGGGGTTTATGGGTACGTACCAGAGGTTCGTAAGCGGTCGGGCACTGGTGACGTCACACATGCTCAAACCGATGAGTGTGATAGGGAATCGACATCCTGCTCCAAATTGCACAAAATTGCTCTCTCACAGATTTCAAAACTCAAATGCACAAATGAGTTTGAAAATGACCTTTTTGACCTATTAAAGGTTATTTTTGGTGGGATTTTTATGGGTTTAATTAATTTTTTTAAGGGGAGATTAATACAAATTCATCCAGGGGCAATATTTTACATTCTTTATCGAGAGATAAATTATTTCACCATCAAATCTTCATCGAAACATCAAAAAATCATTAAAATTTTAAAATTTTAAAAAATTCAAAAAAATCATTAATTTATCTCCCAAGGGGGCATATATTCATCATTACTTGAAAATCCAAGTTTGGGGCATTTTGAAAAAAATTCGTTGATACTAGCAGCACAACACAAAATTTTCTTTCAAGCAATGCGTAAACACATCTCTTCAAATAGGGGAAAAATGTATACACCTAAAAATGGTCTGGAGAATATAATTAATTAAATATGATTTATTTGATTAATTAACTTTTATTTCATCTACTATTAAATAAATAGAAATATTTATTTATATAGTTCATCTTAAATTCTTCAATCTTTATTCAATTATTTTTGTCTTAATTAAATAAACGAATTTCACTTTGTTTTATTTAATTATCATAATTAAATTCCTCCACTATTAAATAAATAGAAATATTTATTTATAGTTCATTCTTCTATTCTTCAATTTTAATTAAATATACAACTTCAATAGTTTGTGTTATTTAATTATCACATCATTCAATCTTAATTAATTAATCAAGGTTAAATACTTTGTTGTTTAATTATCATATCCCTTCTATATTTATTTAATAAACAAATTCTATAGTTTGTTTTATTAAATTATTTATCCCCTTTTACTAATTTGAATAAAATCATAAAATTATTCAAATATAGGCATAAAGGGAAATTTCCTCTATTCACTCACCTACCAAATTAGATATCAAATATCCAATTTAATTCAATTGGTATTCACAGGAAAGCTTTGGAGACAAACTTGCAGGCAATCCTCTCAATCTCATTCCTTTGATTCTTCCTATCATTTGGCTTGATGTTTTCATGGGGAGAAACCATTCCCATAATTAGCTCAAGCTTCTCAATCTCTTACCATTCAATTCTCCAGATTGAATCCAAGCCTTTGTTGTGTTGCCCTATCACAATGTGTTGCCATAAATCTATTTATACAACCTTTCTTCATAGGAAATGGATCCCCGAATCTCTCATCTTTGTGCAAACTTACTCTGCAATCAAGCAATCAAGCAATCATAGCAATAACATCTTAGCATCATAGCAATCATAGCATCTGTAGAATGAATATCAATACTGCATCGTAGTTTTACTGTAGCTTCCATCCATCAGGTTTCATGTCAACATAGATTACAGTAGCATCAATATCATTTAGAAATCACCATATAGAAGTACATCATTGCATTTAGCATCACTCCATTCTCTAGATTGGAATTTTAACAGTCACACTGCTTACCAAATCTAAGAGCCCTCTGTGACTTGATAAATCTTTGGAGATAAGAGACAATGAGACGCTTTCAAGTTTTCTATGCTTTAAATTAGTTAATTGCTGTTAAATCTTGATATAATGTTTCATTAAGAAGTGTTTTTAGTTGTTTTACTTATTTACTTATTCCACACTTACATTTTGGCACCCACCATGGGGCCACTAACCCCATATTTAACATTTTTTCTAAAAAGTGCTCATATAGGATACAGGCGTGTTTTCTTTTTGCATGATCGAGGGATTCTGCAATGCTTTTGTCGAAAGTTTTAGTGCTTCTACCAAAATTTCTAGCGTTTCTGCACTCTGTTTCAGTGCTTACACCAAAAATTTCTTAGAACAATCCACTATTCCAGCTCCAGTACCTTTTAGCACTTCTACCGAAAGTTTTAGCACTTTTGTAATCTATTTTTATTGCTTCTACCAAAATTTATAGCGCTTATGCAATGTGTTTTAGAGCTTTTGTAAGTTCTTGTTTGGATCCGACGTGACCGCGACCAGAAATTAATTGTGATACATTTGGACTAAAAAGAACCAATCCTAGGATAGTCATTTTGGTTTAAAATTTATCAATCTAAGGATAGTCATTTGGTTTAAAATTTATCAATCCTAGGGTAGTCATCACACATTTTCTATATCAATTAAAATTAACATCATGATTTTTGTGAAGCAATATCTTCACATAGAATAGAAAATTTGTCTTTTGGGCTTAAAAATTGAACATTGATTACTCTGCTTGTGTGGTGATAGGCTTATGCTCTCCCCTTAACTTGGTGATCAAAATGCCAGACTCATCCTTTGATTTCATGCAATTCATGCTTTGTTAAATCCTTTAGAAGGTCTGTCGTAGTGGGAAAAAAGTACTTACCCTACGGGAACAGCCTGAGTGGGAACAACCAAAGCCAGGTTTTCCAACCCACTATAAAATAAAAGTAAATCTGGGAAAACCCTCATTTACCAGAAGTGTGCAAGATAACCATCCCCAAAATCTTTGTTCTAAAGATTGGGAGGTCTCTTGAGGGAGTTTATCATTTGCCGCTCCGAACAGAAACCCTATCTACGAACCATAGTGTAGTATCCAACTTGTCAGTTTTCGAACATTTTAATACTCAGCAGTGCTGGGGAAGGGAAGAATCTACCCCCAAGACACTCACCATATAATTTCCAAGGACGGTTTGCTCAAGGGATCGAGAATCTAACTTTCAGTACGCGCCTGGAAAAGATAAAAACATGGGCGCCCTCTAGGGGGTGACACGGCTGTGTGAGTCGACACAATTTTAAGATGTGGGTTGTTTGAGTATAACGATGAACTTTTGTTCTTAAGATTGAGTCTGCTTGAAGTGTATTAATTGTTAAAAACCTGTGAAAATCAAGAAGGATCATGTTTGATTTTTGAACATACACTTACTGTTTAGATTCTAGGACTTAAAAACACTTGTTCTACAATTGCTTGTTGTGTCTTCAAATCATTAAATCAGATAAAGATCATCCAAAAAGAACACAAATTTTTTGACAAGTTAGTCTATGAAAACTTATGATTAGGGATTGTAAATCCACAAATTAAGTTTTTCAAGAAATCCCTCACAACAAGAGTCAAGAAACCAAAGAAGCAACTTAGTTACAAAAACCTTTTGAAAAGAAGACACTTCTTGTGTCAAAGTGGAAATTTTTTGCATCAACATAGAACTTTCATCCATAGGTTTCATGATTTTGCTAGGGGATATACTGATGATTATTCTTTAGAGCCTTTGTATTCACAAGCTTAGTTCCAAAGAAGAGCTCTTTCACAGGAACCTAATCATAGTTAACCTATTTGTCAATCTTCCATACCACAACCAGCAATAGAGTACTCCGACAGGCCAGATTAGTTCTTATAGTAGAAAAAACTTGGAAACATTAGGCTTGTCATCCAAAATCGGAGAGTTACTGTTGAAATACAAAAAATCTTGAAAATTACACCCAAAAAATCAGTCTCTTCACGGAAAGGAAAATTAGACAACACTGTGGAAACCTAAAGTATTGCTTTTACACTCTGTTTTAGTGCTTTTGCATTATCTTTTAGCGCATCCATAGCTAAAATAATGCTTCTGTAGTCTGTTTTAGCACGTCTACCAAATTCTGCAATGCATCCACTGACAGTAATCAAAATTACCAGTATTAGAATCTACAAGTCTTTTAGCGCATCTACAGTCTGTTTTAGTGCTTCTACCCATCGCTTTTACCATAACTTTTAGTGCTTTTGCGGTCTGTTTTAGCACTCTACCCTCTGTATTAGTGCTTCCATAGAACAAAAAAAAAGAGAGCTTTCAGAAACATTTTTCAGATTTGTTGACATCAGAAACTCAAGTTTTCATCAGACATAAACATTCACAGTCCAAACAGTGTCTTGAAGCTAAAACAAATAGGTTCTTACAAGTCCAAAATTCTTTTCAACATAAACCCATATCTTACAAATTACAAAGTGTCCAATTATCAAAACAAATCTTGATTATTGAGTTAAGTTTCCTCATCAGGATTTTGACGTCCTACCATCACAAAACAAAACACAGTAATCAGATTTTCAACTTCGTCTTAGCAATAGAATATATCATTCTATTTGACATTTTTAAAATCAAATTGACACTAATCCAAACACAAAAGATCCAAGTTTAGTGAAAACAACTAGTACTTGTATGCCAGTCTTGACAAGGTTGCAAAGACAAAAACTCAGAGAGAAGGAAATTGAAACTCCAAACATAATGGCTGAAAAACCCCTTTTATAGATTCCAACAACATGATACCAATGAAATAATTCAAGAGGATATACAACACACCCAACAAGATCCAAATTTCACAAATTCATGGAAAAGGTCTTAGAACAAGACATGGAAAAATATCTCTTGATGTTAGCAGAATTAGGTGCAAAACTTCTGAAATAGTTTGACATGAATCGATTGAAGGAAACACCTAGAAATAATGAAACAAAACTGCCCAACATGCAAGACACAGATCAAGTGGTTGCTCTAACGGCTCAAATGCAAACTTTACAACAACAGATCCAGGATATGCAAAAGGGAACCACAAAGAGATATTCATTATAGGACATTTGTCCTTACCCTTTTCATCCATGTGTAGATATGATACCCTTCCCTAGACACTGTGAATTTCCCAAATATGACAAGTACAATGGAAAAACGGATCCAATTGACCATGTAAGGGAATAATTCAGAACAATGAGCCTAGAGTTTGCGCAAGAGGATACTTACCTAATGTGGTTATTTCCTAGGAGTTTAGGAGAAAACTAAATGGAATGGTTCTCCAAATTACAATCGGGGATTCGATCCTTTGAAGAACTAGTTAACAAATTTATCATACAGTTCTCCTTCAACATTCAACATAACGTAACCATAAAAGATCTATACAACATGAAACAAAAGAAGGGAGAAACATTCCTATCATTCTTACAACGTTGGTGAAAGTTGTTTGCTAGATATCCTCGATCTATACCTGAAGAGGAAAAGATTGAATTATTTATCGACAACTTAAATGATGACATGAGTTATAGACTGGATCTACAATGTCCCCCGATATTTGAAAAGGTGATTGAAAACGGTCTTAAAATTGAAGAAGCCTTAGTCAAAAGAGGAGTGATTAAACATTACAATGATACATCAAACAACACAAATTCCTCAAATCATTATGGAAACAACGATAAGCCTAAATTTTGGCAGAAAAACAAAACTACTGGAAACAATGATGCTACAACTAGCACACAAAATAAAAAACCAGTATTCAATTTGACAGCAACACCTGTGAAAAGAAATCAGAATGAAAACCAAAACAATAATCAAGGTACCACTCAAAACAATAACCCAAATAATGGAGAATCTCGGCCACCACCATATCAAAGACAATCCAATCGACGAAGATTTACACCATTAGGACAAACTTTCGAATCAACAATGAAAGAGCTTATTGCAAATAGACTTATTACACTACCAAAAGCACAAAATTGGGAGCCAAAAGTGAAACCATCTTGGTGGAAGGATGTTGACTATTACAACTTTCATAAAAATAAAGGACATAAAACAAATGACTGTATGCAATTAAAACACCTTATACAAGACTTAATTGAAATAAAGAAGGTTTTTTTTGAAGGACATCAAACAAACAACGATCACAGTGCATTAACAAATCCCTTACCCAACTACAAAAAAGGAGAATCTTCTTCACACAATAAAGGAAAAAGTGTAAACTATATCTACGACACCACCATTCTTTGCATTTCTGAGGTTGAGAAAAATAATGTCATTGATAATCAAAGAGATACCATAAACATCAATAACACTATATCCCTGAACGTGATTCCAAACATAAACACATCTGACAACCAAATCAATGTCCTAAAAATCAGGGAAGCACAAGACTATCAACCGGTCAATGCAACAACCAGGGGGCAGTCCCAAGTGATACTAAAAGGAGTTTCACCTAAAATCACTACTTCCCCATCACATTAATACAACATTTTGGATCAACTACAAAAGATACCCGCATAGATATCCATACTGGAACTTCTTAAAATTTCACCATCACATAAAGAGGTTCTAGAACAGGCTTTGGTAGTCACTACGGTACCCAATAATTTGGATGTCTGTCAATTTCAAGCTATGGTGGGACATTTGACCATACCTCATTTTCTGTCATTCTCCGAATAGGATGATGTGTCACTGAATCACCCACACAATGCAGCCTTACATATAGAGGTTCTAATCCATAAACTTTATGTGAAGCGTGTCTTAATAGATGGCGGAGCTGGATTAAATATATGTACTTTAAAACTAATTCTTGCACTAGGCTATTCTGACAATACCATTAATGCCAAAAGAAAGATAACAATAAAAGAATATGATGAAGAGGAAAGGTCTTCCAAGGGGCTAATTGTGCTACCAATTCAAGTGGGACCAATTGCCAAAAATATTGTTTGCCAAGTGTTAGATAAGGAGCTAACATATAACATACTCTTGGGACGTCCATGGATCCATGAAATGCAAGCGGTGCCTTCAACATATCATCTATTTTTGAAATTTCATGTCAATGGACAAGAGGTCACAATTTCAACAGACAACAATAATCCTCAGACTTGTAACGTGATTAAGGAAAATCAAGACACTCTGATACCCTAGAATAGAGAAGCTAGCACATCTGCTTCATCTAGTGGTGAAAAGCAACTCAATTTTATATCCAAATGGGTTGAAAAGGACCAAGCAAAGGAAAAAACTATTGCTGACTCAACTATATCAAATAATGAAAGACCCCTGAACACTCTATCACAACTGCAATTTACAGACAAGATCCAGTTAAAGGACAAAGGCTTGGGAGAGTATTCCCTTGAGCAATATTTGCATCTTTCACAATTTCTACCATCCCCAAAATCATATGGATAACCCAAGACAAATACACAATGATCATCACAACCTATCACGGTTCTGGGCGAAAGGTTTGTAAAAGCAGGTATCCTAGAAGATGAATTAGAAGAGAAATCCATTCTCAATTGGCTATATAAAGACGAAGAAGCCTCAACATCAACAAATATCAACATACAGACAAATCAGTATGGGAAAGGAAAGGCCATCTTAGAGAAAATGGGCTATGAAGGGAAAGGACCAATTTGCAAGAGAAAAGATGGTATTATAGAACCTACTCAACCACTAACACTTCAGCCTAAGGACAAAACAAGATTAGGCTACACAGGGGAATCAAAAGAAGAAGTAACTCAAAAAGTGGTAGAAAGAATTCTACAAATAAGGGACGACTCTGAAACAGATTCCAATGAATATAAATGGGATCATTTATTTGCAACATCATACACTGACAAACAAATTGATGTCTACCTTTTATGGTTACTCATATTGGCTTATTAAGTCATTAGTGAAATCTTTCCAACTAAGTACTTTACCTTGCTTGTCAATCATCATCTATTGGTTATTTATTTAAGGTTTAGATTCTAAATATAGTGAGGCTATGCCAACTATTATACTCTTAAGTATATTGTGAAGCTTAAAATATTATTACATTAGATTTATCCATAAATTTACATATGTACCATAAAATTTAATATGTTTATTTTGAATATCTTGAATTTTGGACCTTAAAAAGGCTACCCTATCCCTTGATTTTATCTATTGAGGTTGTTCTTGCCAAGGTGGTTTGGCTAGCCGTTTAATTTTGATAATTTTTCTTGTTTAAACCTATCAAAATTATCATTTAAATATATTTTAAATGGGGCAAACATATTTTCCTTTATAAAATTTATTATTGTCTCACATTGTAGTCAAATTTTTTCGTCTTTCCATCTATTTTAGGTGACACATAGTAAAGAGTGACTAGATTCAATATTTGTAGAAAAGTTATCTAATCTAAAAGATGACATCACTTCTAACATGTTTTATTTTTTGTACTCTAGGCTATTAAAGTAGGGAGGGGAGGGAAGTATCTAGTGTGAGTTATAACAATAAATATTTAAAACATGAGCTATAAGTTAATCTAATATCCCTCATTTATCCAAATTTGACCACTAAATTATGAAATATAATTTTCCTTTAATAAAAAATATAAATAACTAATCTGGTCTAATTTTTTACAAGCTTTCCAAAAGTTAAAACAATAAATAATATTTTCCAAAGTTTGTGTCTTATAGAGAAAATTAATGAAATAATATAAAATCATAATAAATTACTTGAAATTGATCATAGAAAATGAAAAAAATTCCTCTAGCTTCCTAAATAGATTACTCAAAACCTTCAAAAAAATCATTAACAAATTCACAATGATTTGTAAGATCATACAAATAAAATTCTTGGCCCAACAACCACTCTAGAATACCACATGTTAGGATATTTCTCCGAAATAAATGTAAAAATAAATAAAAATCACCACTTTAAGGCAGTGACCTCCAAAGATTGGAATATGGGAATATGAATTTAATCTTATAAATTATGATGGTTTATAAGAGCCTTTGTCTTCCTTATTTATAGACATAATTAGGTAGGGACACACCGCTTCATAATTTGGTCAACCTAAGGAATAGCAAATGAAAATATCAATTTTACTTATGTGAAAAGTGTCTTACCTTATTACTCTCACAAAGATAGAATATTAAGGGCATAAAAAATATGTTACCTTTGAGCAAGTTTTTCTTTTACATCTTATGACTCATGGTACATCTCTTGTGTTAGATACTCATGATGGGGTAAAAGAACAAAGTTGTGTCAAAATTTTGGCAAACTAAATAGTTCCAAGCGAAACATTTTCAGCCAAATAGGTTTCAGCCAAAACCACATGGCCTATACGTGGCACACAGAGTTTCAGCCGAATATGTTTCACCTGAATCCAAAAAATTTAAATTTTTCCCTTTGCCGCTTTGAAATTGGCTTATTTTATATGCATGGTTTTGATAGAAAGGGTTTTGGTCGAAACCCTTTCTACTGAAACCCTTTCTACCGAAACCCTTTCTATCGAAACTATCTATGTGGCATCCTAGTTGGCAGTCAACTCAACTTTTTTCAAAATTTTCTGAAACTTTCAACTTCAACTAAGTATTTATTTAGTCAGAATGATGTTTCTAAAAAAAAGAAAAATACTCCTTTGTAGATCTCGGAGTGGTGAATCCAAATATGTAATTTTTTTAATATTTTGATTAGTTCTAATATATTTTATTTTTAAAATAATGCAAGTAGGTTGTTAAAGTTAAAAAAGAGGCTGATTAGAAATTTAAAAAAAATAGTAAAACATATTAATTTTTTTTTTAAAATATATGGTGTAGTAGAGGAGAGAGTCCTCTTCAAAATGGTATAATTTTTTTTTGAAAATGATTAAAAAATTAGACAATAGTTGGCGTCCAATAAAAATTGTCATATTCTAAAAAAATTGACTTTAAAATGTTATTACGAGAAAAATATACATCCAAATTTCAAAAAAAAAAATCCATGCACTAGTTATTGAAGTCACCTATTTGGACAAAAAATTTTAGGGAAATATGAAGCTTTTTTCTATTTGTTTCTTAACGTCACTTTTTCCTAAAATTCCAACATTCCAAAATCTACTCTTAAATTGATAAAAAAAATCATCAAAACAATTTTTGAAAAATCTAAAATATTAGAGGATTAAGCTTCATCAATATTTCTACCTTCCATTAGTTTACATCATTTTGAAATTCAAAACAAAATGACCACTTTTATGTGGTCGAAGTTCATAATTTTTTTTGTTGTTGGCTGATTCCTTTATAAAGTGTGACACAGGGTTGTGCTTTTACCCGATGACATATTTCATTCTATTAATGATACTTCATTAGCTACACATGAAAATATTATGCCTAATGATGCTACTATTTCTACATGTCATGATACTCTTGTCACTATGGCTTATGCATCGCAATGTTTCACATCTCATATTGTGTTGGTGTAAATAAAGTCTTGTACCTAGTTAATTCATTACTAGGGGACTTAGGGGACTTATTTAGATGTTAAGTTTACTTGGATCCTAGGAAGATTCAAGGAATCTTTCTAGAAGGTGTTAGTTGTCATTAGTTTTTATCTTATCTTTTGACTTGTAACACATAAGTCCTAGGTAATTGTGATAAGTTGTCACATGTCATAGGATTAAGACACTTGTCATAATCCTATTTAATCTTGTGTCTCACCTTGGCTATATAACCAGGTGGTCTCATTCATTGTATATTGAACAATTCTTGGATAATCAATTCCATTGCAATCTTGATCATTGCATATTGATCTCTCTTGTGCTTTCATGAAGTGCCTAGATCTTGGGTGGCTATAATCTTCAACAATCTTGCATTTGTGTGGAGATATTCTATAGCAACTCTTACATGGTATTAGAGCTTGTGGGATTGCTTCTTGTTAGTCTTTATTGAGAGATCTTGGTAAATCTTGAAAATTTGAGTATGCTATTCTCTTGCATCAAATAATGACCTGGAGAATCAAAAAAACTTGAAAGAAATACCAGATTTGGGTGTTTCCTCTTTGTGGCTTTCTATTGCAGGTTCAAGTCAAAGCTTTTTGGTGCAAACTTGAGCTCACCATTGAGATTAGAGGGTTTGAGAAATTTGGTTTTGTCTTTTGTTTCATCCAAATCGGACATATGTGGCCAAATCTATGAGGCTTGAAGCTAAAGTGTGGTTGCTAGATACATAAGGTAGCTGCAATTTTGGAGCACTTTGGGTCAAAACTGACCTTGCAATCATGTCTAGAAGGGCCAAAAACCCTGAGATCAACTATCAAATCATCCAAATATGAGAAGTTGTCTACTGAGGTAAACAAAAATTTCCTAGGGAGCCATACGGCCCCGCAGGTCGTCATAATTGCAGCGAAAATGCAAATTCTCATAAGTGTTGTTGAGCCGTTCTCATTTTCAGAACTTCTAAAGCTCCGTTCTCGCTCCTACAGTAACATTTTTGGGTGATTTTTTTTTTGAAAGTGCATAATTTGTCGTGTACTTTCTAGTGGTATAATCAGTTTGATCTCAACTATTGTAAAATTTTTACTTTGAACTTGAGGCCAAATTTGATAATTTGTATGCACTAAGATCAAGTCCACTTCTCTATTTTGGCAAGTGGCACCTGTAATCACACTAATTATAAAGTGCCACATATCATATCTTTCTCGGTGGGTTTCATGATTGAGTAATTTGGGGAGGTAATCTTGCAGTGGTTGATTGCTTTCTTTAGTTTGGTTTGTGTTCTTGCAATGGAGAAATCTCAAAATTGAACTCCTAACTCGACATAATTATGCTACTTGGAGAAAATCAGTATGGAACCATCTCATGATGAAAGTCTAATAGGCTATCTAAAGGAAAAAATTCCTCAACCTATTGATGCTAAAGAATTGGAAAAATGGGAGCTTGATCATGAGAAAACACTTGGATGTATATGTTCATTAGTCTCATTTGATTTACAATTTCATGTTGAATCATGTAAAACACCTAAAGAGACTTGGAAGGCTTTTGAAAAATTGTATGGTAAAACAAATAAGATTAGGGGATATCATATTTAATCTTGATCCTAAATTTTTTGACCACATCCAAGACTTCATCTTCAAAGTTAAGCAACTAAGAACATAGCTATAATATTGCAACATTGATAAATAGGATTCACAATTGATTTTAAATTTTTATCCAAGCTTGGTCCTAAGTATTCAATGTTGGTTTTTGGATTTCATACCCATCGAATTTCTATGGGAGCATCATATGTTTATCCTAAGTTTAATGACTTTGCAAATATCCTAATCCAAGAGGAAGCTAAGTTAATGAACATGGGTCTAATCAAGTCTTCCAAGTCACAAGAATTATTGGCTAGTGAGTCAAAGGTACAAAAAGAATCAGGGAATCTTGATAAGAAACAAAAGAACAAAAAGAACAAGCCACATAAATAATAAAAATTCTCTCCCTCAAAAGGGGAATCATCTAAGAAGGAGAAGCCTACTTGTGCATATTGCAAGAAATCAGGGCATGATGAACATCACTGTTATTCAAAACAGATTGATGAGTTGAAGCATCTTCTTAAGAAGCATAAAATCAATGAGTCTTCATCATCAAAGGGTTAATCTTCTTCTTCATCATCAAAGTCCAACAAACATAAGGTGCAAGCACTTGTTGCAGTTGTAGATTCTAAGTCAGAAAGGTGGATACTTGATTCAGGAGCCTCACATCATATGGCTTCCTCAAAAAGTATGTTCTCTTCATTTGAGACGTGTTCACCACCACCCATCCTAATGGTGAACAACACATATATTCGTGTTTGTGGGAAGGTATCTATTGACATGGATGACAGAGCATTCAATGATGTTATTTTTGTGCCTTCATCATCAACAAATATCCTTTCTATCTATCAAACCACACATGGTGGAGCAGGCAAGAGTGTTGAGTTCACACCAGATTCTATCATAATTTAGGATTTGCATACCAGAAATATAGTTGCAGTTGGGGAGGTTGATCACCAATCTCGAGTCTACACCTTCTCACATTTTGCTCCTAATGAATTAGCAGATGCTCACATTGAGGCATCTTGTGTGGGAAATTTTGAGGAGATTCAGTATGGTCATTTGAATCTTGGTATTGTTTCATCTACTAAGGATCTTATGGCATGTGGTAATATTTAATCTACTTCATCTACTGTTGCTCTTGAGGATGCTTGTGTTGTCACAATTTTGGTTCCTAGTGATTCAGTGTGGCAAGACATACACCGTCTTCCAGAGATAGCTACTTGGGATGAGTACTTGATAGAACTTGTTGGTTTGTTTTGTGAGTCCTGTGAGTCCTGTATTTTAGATTTGGGAGACATCATTGATGACATTCATCTTCTCTTTGATGGGGATGATCCTTCTTTAGTTGTTGTGAGGGAACACTTTGACCCTCTTGTCCATTCTCTGCATGATCATCCTTTGCAATTTGATGTGAGTGTGGATACTTTTGGACAACATTTGGAGGATGCTTCTTTTTCTTCATATGAGGTATCCTTGTCTTTGGATTGTGTTCTACAATTGTTTCTAGGAGATTCTAGATTGTCTTCTTCAATAGTGTGGCCTAGAACACCTGTTTGGAGTATGACAACTTTTGGCATTGACATGGAGACACTTGAGCATTCTTCAGAGACATCACACATCCTGCATATCATCTTGGTTTTGTTTTTTCCTAAGGGGAGGAACGTTGTTTGACACTTTTGGATCATCTTTAGCATTCAATGTCAAGCTTCTACCATCATTGCAAGAGACTCAACTTTGAGGGGGATTGCATCCTCTCTCTTCTTCTTCTCTCTTATGGGGGGGAATTTTTCCTCGCATGGAGTTTTGTGTTTCTCATTCTTCATTGAGAGAATTTTATTGTGTTTTCTATCTCTCTTTTTTAGGAGGAGTTTTGTCCCACTGAGTTTTTTCCTTTTCTCTATTTTTGAGAGATTGCATTTGCATTTGTACATGGGTACCTAACATGGCATAGTAGTCGAGACCCATCTTTGTGTCATTTGCATAATAATTAGCTACTCCCTAAGTCACACTTAAGGGGGGTTTTAGTGTAAATAAATTCTTGTACCTAGTTAATTCATTACTAGGGGACTTAGGGGACTTATTTACATGTTAAGTTTACTCAGGTCTTAGGAAGGAATCTTTCTAGAAGGTGTTAGTTGTCATTAGTTGTTATCTTATTTTTTGACTTGTAACACATGTGTCCTAGGTAGTTGTGATAAGTTGTCACATGTCATAGGATTAAGACACTTGTCATAATCCTAATCAATCTTGTGTCTCATCTTGGCTATATAACAAGGTGGTCTCATTCATTGTATATTGAAAAATTCTTGGATAATCAATTCCATTGCAATCTTGAGCATTTTATATTGATCTCTCTTGTGCTTTCATGAAGTGCCTAGATCTTGGGTGGCTATAATCTTCAACCAATCTTGCATGGTGTAGAGTTATTCTATACCAACTCTTAAATACTAAACCATATTTTTCTAATAACATACCTACTTTTCATGCCTTACCTACCATAGATATATCCTATAATTGGACATACATATCAAAAAGGCTAAGCAATTCTATTTACTCAATAAACTTAAGAATAATATATCTTAGATGTCTATTTTAGGCTTAATGCATGCATCTAAGACATATAGATATGCTTTGAGATAAGATTTTCTCTAAAGCCATTATTCTATCTAATGTTACTCCTTTAGAGGTAGTTACAATTATCAAACCTTCCCATATTTTTCAATAACATCAACCATTATACATTATAGTTAATATGGGGATGTTTGAATTAAATTATTTCTAGTTATAATGGATCCAGTTCCAACATTTATATCAAAACCGATCTTCAATGTTCAATTAAAGTTAATTGGACTAATTTACCAAAATTAGGAGTTACCATTTCTAGAGTTAATAATGTGGATAACTATTATAAAGTGAAACTGGTCATGTTGTCATATTTATCTTACTCACTCTATAAGTAGTAAAGACAAATGACAATAGTGATAGAAACTACCATGTGACGTGAATTTCCTCTATGTTTGAGTAGAGCAACTCCCTCGTATGATGGGGTTTTTGAAATCTTTTGTTGATCTCTCCATTATATTTACCTTATTTGTTTGTGTGCCCAACTTTTGAACCTTCTTTTGTGCCTCATCTTGCTAGGATGATATAGATCATGATTATCCATGTTTAGTTACTATATATATTACTATTAAGACCGACTCCATCCATATGGACTAATTTGGTTTCAATTATTTATTTTCCCTCCTCTTTAGTTATCATTTACCCCCCTAGTTGTATTTGTATGTTTTTATGTCATTACCCTTATCTTATTGGCTCTTTCAAGCATTGTGTCATGTTTGGGTAAAAGTTCAAATTTGTGCCACACTTTTATAAAGGAAATGGTCGAAATAGCCATTGTGTTGAGTGTCAACCTCAAAATTAGTTGAGGAGCATGTTAACCTACTTGGAGTGACTAGAAGAGAACAAGAAAAAATCTATTGATAGTGAGCATAATGTCACGAAGCTCCCATGAATTTTTGACCTAAGTAATAAGGGACTACTTAAATGGCATATGACCATTATAGAGGTTATCAATTTCATATTAATTGCAAACAGATTCAATAAACCTTCAAGACAATTTTATGTGAGTGCTTGGGTGCCATTCTCATCATCGCATGTAACAACAATTATTAAAGACATGATGTTGGTCATTTACAAGGCCCTAGACTAACCTAAGGGTTAGACTAAGAATGAAATAAATGTGATAAATGTCAAGAAAATCTAAGGTAATATAGAGAGATGAGAAGAGCCAAACAATTCCAAATCTATATATTGAATAGATCAAAAATTCACACAAACCAAATTAAAAAAAATTGAGAGTTGTTAATCTTGATTTGAAACTTTACAATTTTCTACTTATAGAAATTCATTTTTTATCAAATTAATATATATATGTAATTTATTTCAAGTAATGTAATTTATTTGAACGAAAAATCCAATTTCCTTTATATAAGATAAAAGGGGTTGGTATTTGTTCAACTATTATGGAACCCCCAAAATAACATTTGCATGGCAGTGAGAATGGTCTTATCTTGATTCCCACTTTTTCTGAATTAAATCCCTTAAAAACGCCTTAAGAGCAGAGTTTCATACGTAACCAACTTGTTTAACTTGTTCAAACTTTTGAGAAAGATTGCTCAACAAGATCTTCTTTCTACAGTGCAAGAAAAGCAATAAATTATTTAAATTCATGTTTCATTTCAAACTTAAGTTTGATGGAGAATTTAATATTGTAGTCTTCAATTTTGAATTCCATTTTAGCGCCCAATCATAAACAAAAGTTGTACTTTGGTTCTATTCTGCTGCTGCTGCTTCTTCAACTGCATAGTTTAGTTCTATAAAGCTGTTCTATACTTACAGTGAAGAGGATCTCTGTCTGCTGGCTTTAAATGGCTGCCCTCCATTCAGCAGCCATTTTTGTACTATGTAAGAATTTGCACAAGTAGTGTATGTCTGTTCAAATGTGTCTGATAGTCCTAAACTGCTTTTGAGAGATCTGTTGGCTATGACTGTTAAGTAGTCGCAAATGGGAAGCAGTAAAAGTTCAAATGAAAAGAAGCGGCAAAGGACATTGATGACAGGTAATATAGTTTGAAAAGAGAAAAGATGATGGGTCCCTCTTTCCATTCAAAATCTGTATTTCATAATGGTTGGTCGCCATCATTGGACTTATAGATCCCTTCCTTCCTTCACAAGCAGAAATATATATGTAATTTGTGTCACTGGATCATAATTCTGTAAAATAAAATGATGTCATGTAGCTTAGAAGCGATTGATTTATCCTTAAATAAATTATGCCCACATCTTGTTAGTTGAGAATTATGATGTTGACATAATGGAAAAGAAAGATAAACCAATAGAAGAAGAACTTGCAACTAATCTTCTCATGCAAGCATGTTGTGGCCAGGTCCTTTTCCATGCTTAAGATTTCTCCTTGGGATATTTTGATATTGATTTTGTATAACATATTTATATGGTTAGAAAAAGGTTTTGTTGATATAAAGTTTAAATGTCATAGTCTTTAATTTATGAAACAAAAAGATAGATTCTTTATGAAACAAAAAGGTAGATTCTTTATTTTCAAGTTTTGTCTTGGGTTCAATAATATTATTTTGTTAGATGCGGAGAAGAGCTAAAATGACAAAGTTTTGTCTTGAGATCAATAAATATTGTTGAGCTGATTTCTGGATTTGATTGTCTGATATTTTTTGCATCAACGTTTTGGATCACATGTTGTGATCCATCATCAAGATGATAACAGAGAGCTTAAGGAAAAAATGGATAGATGTAGACCAAGAAGCAGCCTAAAAAGACAAAAAAGAGGTAAGGGAAGGAAGTGACACGAATACCAAGAAGAAAACAAACATTAAAAAATTAAATAAAAATTTAAAAACTCAAAAAATTAAAGAAAACTAAAAGATAAAAATGAACCAACAAGAAGTTCAAATTTAAACCAAAATAACATAGTAAATGAGAAGACAAAAGAAGAAACATGTTAAAAAGATTAAGAATTAACAAAAAATAGATTATAGTAAATTAGATTAATGTTTATATTAAAAGGATTTATTGTCGAGTTCATTACAAATACACAACTTACTTTTTTTGAAAATGGATGACAAAACTAGAAGTTGGATGTTTCTAAAAATGCTTTTTAGAAAATGTAAGTTATGTATTTGTAATGAACTCAACAATAAATCTCAATTCCTCTTAACACACACATTATCTATATTCCCCTTGGAGTAGAATATTTAGAAAAAAATACCTGGATGGGGATACACTAGAAAGAATCTTTATAGCTAAAGATGCCCCATAAAGATCTATTATCTTGAATAGCATTATACTTGAATTAAGAATTTAATGCCTTGACTTCTCAAATGGGTTGTTCCAGTAGATTCAAATGTATATTTTTGGAAAGATGTCTAATTGACAAGTAGTCCCTTGACTTAAAAGAAGATTTAAATGATCTTCAATGTTTTTTTAAGACATAGTGAGAATTTGTTAAGAACCATTGAAATTGGAAGAAAAAGGTGGAGCAACTAAAAGGTGGAAGATTTTTATCGATGTCTTAAATGAGCTTTATCAAGCATGGAATTTCCTTAACTTCTTTTTTCTGAAATTTATACTAATGATTGTCAAGGAAGAGGACAAACTCAAATGGAGTCTCTTGTCTTCTTGGGAATATACTATTAAATCAACCTATTTTGCTTTCATTAGTAAGGAAACTAACACAATTATTTTAACTATGTGGAAAATGGTTTGGAATTCTAAAGCTTGATCAAAAGTTTATATTTGAATCTTTAGTTGGTTATTTATGATAAATATTTATCCAAAAGGCAATTGAAAAAAGAGGTTAGCCTAAAATCATCAAATGTATTATATGTGATAATGCAGATGAAACTAGCCCACACCTTCTCTTTCACTACTCCTTTGCCTTCATGTTATGGTGGAAGATTGTGGACAAATTTAAAATCTCCTCATTATGCCTATATATGTTGAGTCATTATTGACTCGATGAAAATCTCTATTCAAAGGAAATGCCCTTCTTTTCTTATGGGATTTGATCCCATCCATGCTTGTGTAGAGCATATGGTTTGAAAGGAGAGAAAAACTTCAAAAAAAGTAGGCTTGAATCTCACCTTACAAAAAAATTGTGGATTGTACTTTTCCTAAATCTAGCCTCCACTTAGAAATGATAATTTTCAATTCTTAAGAGATCACTAAATCCACTACCGAATTAAAAAAATCACAAATAAATATACTAAAGATGTTTCTTAAACCAAACCTATTCATGACTATTGAAAACTCAAATTTAATAACACCAACAAAAATAATGACTAATAAATAATATTAAAAAAATAATAATATAACATAAATTGTTTTGAAATTTTACTCTGAATAAGCAACATAAATTAAACACAACCAAATCTTATGACATTTCTCAATATTTTCTTCTCTGTTCTACTTATATTATCTTCCTACAAATCTACCATTTGAATTGGTAAACAACTCTAAACTCAATTATAAATAGGGGAGAGGGGCCCATAGTGGAGCACCCTAATTTCATGTTTCTCAAAATTCTATGTGAAAATTTCAAATCACTCCCAATTTTGTACAACAGTTTATTTGGCAACTCCTGTGCTCCTATATTTCGTTTTAGGGCCACATCATCAAATATGATGCCACATCAACATGTTTTTTGTTGAGGTATCCAAAAAGGCCCAAAAAAAAAGTCAGACCGATAGTGGTGCACTAAGTCATGTTTTATTGGTGCGCTGATGTGGCATCACATGATTTGTCAGTTTGTATACTTTATGGATAAAAAGTGTTTTATAATTGGATATTAAAGTGATCCACTATGGGGCCCACTAAAGATTACTTCTATCCCCACTATTGGACCCCGCTCCACTATGGGCCCATCTCCCCTAACTCTATTTAATATGGCAAAACCATTTTTCTTTAAAATGGAAATTTTTTTAATTTTCAATAAGCGTTGAGGTATCCATGAGAGTGAAGTTGGTCTTAATCTTTTAGTTACCAAGTTGAGGTTGTTAATTGTTAAGTAAGTCTTTTGGTTAGGGAATAAATCAACGTCTCTATCATAATCTTTAATGAAGATATAAATTCGGTGAAAATTACCTATATATCTAAGTTTTTTTAATAGTATTTTGGGTTTATTTTAGTGAAAATGTTGTAAATGTAATAATTAATTTTTAATTGGTCATGTTTTATATGAGTTTATAATATTGTATATTTCACCCCTGTAGTATATATATATATATATATATAGTATATTTCAATTTATCTTATTATTGATTTTTTTAGAATTTTTTTTAATTTTTAGATATATTATTCATTATCTTGGATTATATTTGAAAAAATAGATTTGATTTGGTTACTTTGCAATTATTGATCTCAAAATTTTAAAATATAAATTCAAATTATTGTCTTGTTGGTTATTTCACTACCATTGTAAGCTAATCAAGCGTGTGTGTTGATTTGTGTGCTTGGTTGTTGTATTTAAGGACAATATTTCATTTATTTTTAAAGCATCTGGCATATTAGAGACTGAGAAGAACATCTAGACCTAAGAGCTTAAAAACAATATCATCCATTTATTTGCTTATGACATCATCAAATGTTAATTGCATGCTTAGTTGTTGTTTGTGAACCTTTTGCTCAAAGTTGTCAAACTAGTCCATTAGAGGTATATGTATAAATAAGGAGAACTGGACCCTCACAATCCAATAGGTTCCTCAAATGTGTTTTTAAACACCACTTATCATATGCAAATCAAGATGCTAGAAATTAAGATGAAA
Organism: Sequoia sempervirens; assembly: GCA_007258455.2. Classification (NCBI taxonomy): domain Eukaryota; kingdom Viridiplantae; phylum Streptophyta; class Pinopsida; order Cupressales; family Cupressaceae; genus Sequoia; species Sequoia sempervirens. The sequence goes on along the minus strand of VDFB02029576.1, from coordinate 12,884 downwards.
AAGTTCTAATTTGCAGAAAATAACCAAAGAAAGTCTATAGGTCACAAGTTCATGTCCACGCATCAATATTAGTTCTACACTTACGGAAGTGATCCCAAATAGTGGATAGTTAGATCTACAATTTAGCAACACAACACAAAACGTTAGTACATTAGCAAAAAAAATTATAATACCCAAACAATAAATTTTGCATCAAAATATGAGCTAAATACACATGCATTTTATTTATTTATTTTTCGTAGTTATTTGAGCATTTTATTTTTTGCAGTTTTCCATTATCAATTCCAACTCCTAAACCCTAGGATTTTATCATTATTTAATTATTTTTACTAGGTAATTTGTAGTCAAAGAAAATAAACTTATTTCTCACCTTTTATGTAAACCCAACTCTCCTACACCTGTTAGGGTTTTGTTTCAAGGGTTTATTCCCTACTTATTATTGTTTTTAGATTTGATTTTCTTTTTTTATTTATGTTAAATCAAAACTAAGTACAATTTGGATCCACCCTTGTTTGTTTAAAATTGATTTATTTGTATTAGGGTTTAGGCCTTTATTGAAATGCCCTCTATTTGATCACTATCATTGATCCTTGTTTGTCTCATTGGTATATGTGTTATCATAGGTTCTCATCATTCCTTTCCCTTGGCCCATATTCATACATGTATATTGCATATTTTGATATGTTTGTACACTTTGTGATATTTGATCCCACCATACATGATACATCTATTCCCTATCATTTGGATTGAGTTATATTAATTATGGAGGTGATGTTTCATTGTGTGTGTGCATTTTCCTCCTGCATTGACTTAGTTATTAAATTATATTCTCTTTTGGAAACCCTCATTTCATGTATCCATGTATCTTATGTCACTTCCATATCTCATATGGATAGTATTAGTGATGTGCTTTGAGCATAGTGGAACTTCAACTTTGAGCACTTTTCATTCACATGTTATGACTAATGATACATCTTTTGTGATAGATACATGTGATGATAAATTTCATGATATCAAGAGCCTTCTACTTGTGAGTAACCCTTACACACAAGCCTTGCTTTGTTTCTAACCACTTCTCCTTTCTCATTCAACTTATTTCTGAATACCCACTTTGATCCAATAATGTTTTTGTCTACTCCATCTTGGGACCAATTCCCAAGTTTGATTCTTCTCAATTTGCATAAGTTCTTCCTTCATAGCTTCCATCCAATGCTCATCTTTACATGCTTCACTTACAATCTTCGGTTCAATCTCATAAAATAAACACATATTTACTTCACTAGCAACAACTATGCTTCTTGTCAGTGCACCTTTTGTCTTGTCTCCAATGATCTAATTTTCTAAATGATTCTTCTACATGTATCTAGGTGTCTTAGGGGACACCACTGGATCTTTTTCTTCTTTTTCTCCTTCTTCATTCTACTTCTCTTGCTCATTATTTTCTTGTTCTTCCACAATTTCTTCAATTCTTACGCAATCAGGTTCATCAGATACATATCCATCAACATCAATTGAATTCTTCATTATTTCATCAACCTTGACATTTGTGTTTTCTACAATCTTCCTTAGTCTTTTTTTTGAAACATTTATAAGCCTTGCTTCTAGTAGAATATCTAAGAAAAATGCCTTCATCATTTCTTGCATCAAACTTTCTTAAATTTTCTTCACCCCTTCTGATATAACATTTGCTTCCAAATACCTTGAAATACTTAAGAGTAGGAATTATTCCACACCATAGTTCATAGGGGGTCTTTGTACTATTTTCTCTTACTTGAACTCGATCGAATATGTAAACAATAGTTTGAATAACTTCTCTCCAGTAAACTTCCGATAAAACTACCTCAGTAATCATTGATCTAGCAGCCTCTTGAACTGTTTTGTTTTTCCTTTCAACAAATCCATTATGTTGAGGAGTTCTTAGAGTAGATAACTATCTTTTTATTCCATGCACTTCAAAAAACATATTAAACTCATGGGAAGTGAATTCACCACCTTTGTTAGATCTTAAGCATTTTATCCTCAAATTTACTTCATTTTCAACCATAACTTTGAATGTCTTGAATCTATCTAATGCATCTGATTTCTCTCTAAGAAATCTAGCCCATGTATATCTAGAATAATCATCAATCAAAAGCATAAAGTTCCTTTCACCTTGTAGACTTCTCACTCTTGTAGGACCATAGAGATCTGTATGAATTAAATCCAGTAGTCCAATAGTAGATTGTTCCTTTGATCTGTAATGGTTTCTTACTTGCTTTCCAAATTGACAATTCCTACAAATAGCATTAACGGGCTTTGTAATCCTTGGTAAATCTCTCACAGCCTAAACTACACTAATCCTTGCCAAGTTATCAAAATTAATTTGACACATTCTTTGATGCCACAACCAACTTTCATTAATCTGAGTCATAAAGTATCATCCATCAATGCCCTTAAGTTGATAGATATTTCCTTCAAATTTCTTTCCTGCGGCAATCATTGTTTCAGATCCTTTCTTGATCTCACATCTTTCATCCTCAAAAACAAGATTATATCCTTTATTGCACATCTATCCAAAACTCAAAATATTATACCTTAAACCCTTAATATAGTAGACATCATCAGTATTATGTTTTTCGTCAAAACTTATGGAGCCTATCCCACAAATCTTAGCACCAGTATCATCTCCAAACATAACTAAGCCTCCATAATATTTGTCAAGTTTAAAAAACTTACTCTTATCACAGTCATGTGATGTGAACAACCACTATCAACAACCCAATAGTTTTTTTCCTGTTTAGCATGTAGGGCAGAGATAACAATACCTTCATTTTTCTCCTTCTCCAAAGGGCATTCCTTCACCTATTTTTCATAATTAGTAGAAGTAGGTTCATATTTTATAGCCAAAAACAAGCATTCATTGTCATCAGGATCTCCATAATCAGATTCCTCATCAGATATACTAGCATCCTTATTCACATAATATGCTCTATTGATATTCTTACCTTTATTTTCTTTCTCATATCTTTGTTTATTCCTCTTAGCTCTTTCTAGAAATCTTGCAGCATAATGAACTATTCCTCCACAACTAAAGCTTTTAAAAGGTAACTTACCTTCATATTTGTCGAAGCCTTTCTTCATATTTCTCACAAAGTTAGCTTCTACTTCATCAATATTTTCTTCATCCGGATCTTCATCTTTTGTAGCCTTAAAAGCAACCTCTAATTTGGATCCATTTCTCAAATTCCACTTTGTCATCTCATAAGATGTCAGAGTTGCCAAAAACTAATCTTTAGTGTAAGTATTGTAATATATATGTTCTTCAATAGCACATACCTTTTCATTGTAAGCATCAGGGAGATTTTAATAATCTTCTTTACAATTCTAGATTCATCTATTGTAGCACCAAGTCCTCACATTCCAGCTACTACCTCATCCAATCTTTGTACATAAGCTTTAACATTCTCATCTTTAGACATGTGCAGGAGCTCAAATTGTGTCTCCAAATTCTGCAACTTTGCCTATTTTACCCTTTCATCACCTTCATGCTCCTTTTTCCAGAGCATCCCAGACTTCCTTAGCAGTCTTCATATTTTGAACTTTAATCAACTCAAAATGTACAAGACTATTCTTCATAATGTACTTCGCCTTATTGTTTGCTTCATGTGACTTAATCTCATCAGTCGTACTCGAACCATTAGTAGGAGGAGTGTAAGGATTCTTGTAAGCTTTCTCCACATCATATCCATAGTACTCTAGATATTCTTCCATCAATATTTTCTAGATAGCATAATTAGTTCCATCAAACCTCGGATAATCATGAGTAATTCTACTAGCCATCTTGGACCTTCCTTAAGTGGCTAAGCTCTTCTCCAAGGAACCAAGCTCTAATACCAATTGTTGAACAAGACAACTAAGAGGGGGGGTGAATCGGTTGTAGCAAATTTAAACTTTAAAACATTCACCAGAACTTAGATCAATCACAATTCTTAACTCTGCTAAAATGATTAAACATTAAGTGCAAGTGTAGAAACTGAAAACCATCACACAAACACAATAACACTAGATTTACGTGGAAAACCCAATGAGGGAAAAACCACGGTGAGGATTAACTCGTACTATAGAGAATATCAAAACTTATTACAAAAGGCTCACTGCCAAAACAAGGACTCATTGTCCAACAAGGCTAACCACCCGGAGGGCTCACTGCCATAGAGATACAAAGAAGATAAAAGAGATATTTTATAGAGAAAATACAATCTCAATGCAACAAAGAAATCCACCACAATTTACTTAATCACTTGCAGAGATGCATGAATGATAGAGTCCACCGCCAGCTCACTGCATCCGAGAACTCAACATTTAGGCTTTGCGTTGATCTACCACACTCATATCACATACACCCACTGATTCACATCTATTTGCTCTATTTCTTTGCACTTATCTTTTTTTTTTAATTTCACTACTCACTCATCCTGTATTTATACCATCTTCAACTTTTAAACATATCTAAAGTTGGCCATCCATCAATAAATTCAAATTAGGTCGGCGCCAAGACATCCTAGGGTGGAATTAGAATGACGGCAACCCAAACACACACTTGATGAGGACCCAAATAGGTCCCAACATGCTTCATTAATTTCAAAGGTAGTGTTCAACACAAGGTCGGCCAAACCAATGTAAAACACATAAGACAATTAAGCACGATCCTTCCAGATACCAAAATTATCTTCAACACAATCATAACAACTTAACTCTAGAATCGCATGTCATAAGACTTAACCAAAGAGAAATCTAGACCAACAACATTTCTCCCAGACCTCAACCAGATACACAGAAAACCACAGTTCACAATTTGTGAACATAACTCACACTATACAATGAATCATAAGCCAAAAATCTAGATATAGTACCTTCCAACAACCATGATCAACATATCTGAACTGCACACACATAGAAGCAAATCCCAGAGCAAAACTCAAAGCAACCACTAAACACCTGCAATCTTCCTTCAATATTTTTTTCTCAATATCCTTGGCATATACAACCAATAACCTGCATCCATGACATTAATGACAACAACAACTAGTTCATAACTAATTGACCAGTTGACATCAATGACAACACCTTGCAACAACCTCTTCATACTTGCAACACAACACACTTGTACACCATTGTTACATTACAATGCATCATAATATTTCAAATATGTACATGACATTACATTAACACTCTTCCATGTCAGGCAAGGATCAGCACAAACCTTGACAACATAGGGTGGACCTAAATTCAAATTACACGAAATGTGTAATACAATAGTCCAAACACAACTTTCTTGCTGCCAAAAGAACTTGACACCTTGTGCCACCATGAGAACCTTAAACAGGTTCTATCCTCACTTCACACACATGATTTGAATTCCGCACACTACAAGCTATTACTGTACATGCCTCAAAATTTGAATAGCTTGAACAACCTTCTAACATTTCAAACTCCTTGCACACGGAGTCATGCCACTAGAAACACAGGAAACTAATAGAACTAGTGAAGATATACTCTCCTTCCAAAATGCAGAGCTATATACTACATTTCTAAGAGAAATGTCAACCATATTTAGAAATCTCTCCACCCAAAAGATATCCTTTTGGACCACCATACTCATGTTGATTGCATACCCATCATGGTATAATAAATATATTAACTATCTGAAGAAATTCATCCCACTACAAAAACTTGCTTCATGATACGTAAATCAATTAGACAATTTGCAAATTGACAAACTACATGCTTCTAGAACCTTACGATAAATGACAATTCTAGTATTCCTACAACCTACTGTATCTTCTTCATCGTTGACAACCTTCACATCTGACAACTGTGACACCCTTTGATAACCACTGTTAGCAACAATGACCCGCTGGCATTAGTTTGACATCAATGACAACCTGTGCTTAATAGTATTATTGTATTTTTTTGGTGTTTGTTTTTTTCATATGCATTTGTGTTTCCATCATAGTATTTGACTTTTGTCACATGTAACAAGAAACAAGTTTACTATCCTTAGATTTTTTCTTAGAATAAAAGTTTATTTAACTTGCTTCAGAGTCATAAGATGCTCTAGATTACCATAGACACCCCCTTGATACATTTATAGCCTTGTTTGCATCATAGAACATTTTTTTAAGATCAGTTTCATGTCTTCAAGTCGCTAATATCCTTCTCAACTACAATGGTTATCCTCAACCCTATTGATCCAATTTCATTCAACCTAATTTTCATCAATTCTCCAAAAGAAATAATGGACAAACTTAATAATAGTGATATTAAAATAGTTGTGCCACCATGTCCATCCTCATATAAGGTGGTGATTTGAGTGGAATGATGCTAAATTATTCTCAAGGTAATTTGCAATAGAAAACTAAAGATTTTTTTTGACTTAGGTTAGAGACAGAAGGTTTTTACCACCCATTATGTTCTAGCTAGTTTTTTTATGTGGTAGAGTAGGCACATGTTTTGATTAGTAGGCATGTTTTACCACCCATTATATCTAGCTAGAGTAGGCATGTTAGTTGCAAGTTTGGGAGGCATTTACACATAAGCAAACAATCCCTAATTTTATGATTAGGAGATTAACATTAAATGAAGGTGTTTGAAAATTTATAAGGTGTGATCAACTTCTACACACATGCCTATGGGGTTGGGTTGAAAAAGACATTTATAGCTTGTGACAAATAAAACCTTCCAAAGGCTAAATATTTTCTTGAAAGGCACACACAAGAATGGAGAGACTTGGAAGCTCCATTGACACAAGTACTTTGAGAGAGGCTTGTTTCAAGACTTTGAAATCCTGTCTAGTAAGATAACACCAACAAGGTGTTTCTCATAAACCAGGAATCAGTTGAGGAGCATGTTAAACTACTTGGAGTGACTAGAAGAGAACAAGAAAAAATCCATTGATAGTGAGCTTAATGTCACGAGCCCCCCATGAATGTTTGACCTAAGTAATAAGGGACTACTTAGATGGCATATGATCATTATACAGGATATAAATTTCATCTTAATTGTAAACAGATTCAATGACATTTTTTTATAATGTATTACCGCATCATCAACCTTCAAGGTCCCAATTTATGTGATTGCTTGAGTTCCATTCTCATCATCACATGCAAGAACAATTATTAAAGGCATGATGTTGGCCATTTCTAAGGCCTTGGACTAACCTAAGGGCTAGAGTAAGAGTGAAATAAATGTGATAAATGTCAAGAAAATCTAAGGTAATATGGAGAGATGAGAAGGGCCAAACAATAAATCCAAATCTATATATTGAATAGGTCATAAATTCACACAAGCCAAGTTAAAAAAATTTGAGAATTGTTAATCTTGATTTGAAACTTTACAATTTTCTTTATATATATATATATATAACAAACTTTATAACTAATTTATTTTTAATTAATGTAATTTATTTGAACCAATTACTACAAGAAATCCAATTTCCTTATATAAGATAAAAGGAGTTTGCTATTTGTTCAACTAATATGGAACCCCCAAAATAACGTTTCCATGGCAGTGAGAATGGTCTTATCTTTGATTCCCACTTGTTTTGAATTAAATACCTTAAAAACGCCTTGAAAGCAGAGTTTCATGCGTAACCAACTTGTTTAACTTGATAATATTCAAGTTGGATGACTTGTTCAAACTTTTGAGAAAGATTGTTCATCAAGATCTCCCTTCTACAGTGCAAGAAAAGCAATAAATTATTTAAAATTCATGTTTCTTGTAGACAGATAGAGATCGACATCATCCATTTCAAACTTAAGTTTGATGGAGAATTTAATATTGTGGTCTTCAATTTTGAATTTGATTCCATTTTAGCGCCCAATCATAAACAAAAGTTGTACTCTGCTTCTACCTATTCTTCTTCAACTACATAGTTTAGTTCTATAAAGCTGCTCTATACTTACAGTCAAGAGGATCTCTGTCTGCTGGCTTTAAATGGCTGCCCTCCATTCAGCAGCCATTTTTGTACTATGTAAGAATGTACAGAAGTAGTGTATGTCTGTTCAAATGTATCTGATAGTCCTAAACTGGTTTTGAGAGGTCTGTTGTTTTTGACTGTTAAGTAGTGGCAAATGGAAACCAGTAAAAGTTCAAATGAAAAAGAAGCGGCAAAGGGCATTGATGGCAGGTAATATGGTTTGAAAAGATGATGGGTCCCTCTTTCCATTCAAAATCTGTATTTCATAATGGTTGGTCGCCATCATTAGACTTATAGATCCTTCCTTCCTTCACAAGCAGAAATATATATGTAATTTGTGTGACTAGATCATAATTCTGTAAAATGATGGTATCTAACTTAGAAGCAATTGATTTATCATTAAATAAACTATGCCCACATCTCTGTTAGTTGAGAATTAAGATGTTGACATAATGGAAAAGAAAGATAAACCAATAGAAGAAGAACTCGCAACTAATCTTCTCATGCAAGCATGTTGTGGCCAGGTCCTTTTCCATGCTTAAGATTTCTCCTTGGGATATTTTGATATTGATTTGATATAGCATATTTATATTGTTAGAAAAAGGTTTTGTTGATATAAAGTTTAAAGGTCATAGTCTTTAATTTATGAAACAAAAATGTAGATTCTTTATCTTCAAGTTTTGTCTCAGGTTCAATAAATATTGCTGAGCTGATTTCTAGATTTGATTGTGTGATATTTTGTGTATCAACATTTCGGATCATACTTTGTGATCCATCATTAGGATGATAGTAGAGAGCTTAAGGAAAAAATGGATAGATGCAGACCAAGAAGCAGCCTAAAAACACAAAGGAAAGTTAGGGGAAGGAAGTGGCGCAAATACCAAGAAGAAAACAAACATTAAAAAATTAAAAAACTCAAAAAATAAAAGAAAACTAAAAAAATAAGAATGAACCAACAAGTTCAAACTTAAACCAAAATAACTAAATGGGAAGACAAAAGAAGAAACATATTAAAAAGATTAAAAATTAAAAAAATTTAGCTTATAGTAAATTAGATTAATGTTTGTATTAAAAGGAATTGAGATTTATTGTTGAGTTCATTACAAATACACAACTTACATTTTTTTTAAATGGATGACAAAACTAGAAATTGGATGTTTCTAAAAATGCTTTTTAGAAAATGTAAGTTATGTATTTGTAATGAACTCAACAATAAATCTCAATTCCTCTTAACACACACATTATCCATATTCCCCTTGGAGTAGAATATTTAAATCAACCTACTTTGCTTTCATTAGTAAGGAAACTAACACAATTCCTTTAATTGTGTGGAAAATGGTTTGGAACTCTAAAGCTTGGCCAAAAGCTTATATTTGAACCTTTAGTTAATTATTCATAATAAATTTCTATTTAAAGAGCAATTAAAAAAATGGGCTAGCCTAAAATCCTCAAATGGTTTATATGTGATAATGCAAATGAAACTAGCCCACACGTTCTCCTTCACTACTCATTTGCCTTCATGTTACAGGGGAAGATAGCGGACATATTTAAAATCTCCTCATTATGCCTATATATGTTGAGTCATTATTGACTCAATGAAAATCTCTATTTAAAGAAAAAACCCTTCTTTTCTTATGGGATTTGATCTCATCCATGCTTGTCCAGAGTATATGGCTTGAAAGGAGAGGAAAACTTAAAAGAAAAAATCCAATGGAGAGAAAGTTTGGAATAAGCTTGAATCTAACCTTGCAAAAATTTGTGCATTTGTACTTTTACTAAATCTAGCCTCCACTTAGAAATGATAATTTTAAATTCTCGAGAGGTCATTTGATCCACTTCCATGAACAAACGTCATTTTGATTCTAAAAATTTGAAAAATCACAAATAAACATACTAAAAATATTTCTTAACCAGACCTATTCATAATTATTGAAAACTCAAATTTAATAACAATAATTAAAATAATCATTAAAAAATAACAATATAACATCATAAACTAAACACAACCAAATCTTATGACATTTTTTCTACTTTTATTATCTGCCTACGAATATACCGTTTGAATTGGTAAACAACTCTATAAATAACTTTATTTTAATATGGCAAAAGCATTTTCCTTTAAAATGGGAAAATTTTAATTTTCAATCAGCGTTGAGATATCTATGAGAGCGAAGTTTGTCTTAATCTTTCAGTTAATTGCTAAGTGAAGACCTAGTATCCAGCATCAGAGAATTCAAACCATACATCTAATTGAAAATTTTAAAATGGGTTTTTTTCACTCATGAGTTAAGTGCTTATAACTAAGGTTTTTTCAAGTCAGCGTTGAGAGGTCAAAAAATCACCTTTTAGATGAGAGCGCTATAATTTCAATCAATTATAGTTTTAGCACTTAAAATCCACTTAAATCATTCACTTTAGCACTTAATGAGCAGCTATTGGTGTTTTTGTAATTAGTTATTCAATAAAATAAAGTTTTTTAATGGATCAAAGTGATTTTGGTTGAGCATGGAGGTATAAATTCAATGGGGGCTTAACGTCTCTATCTCTATTTAGTATTTTAAGTTAGTTTAGTTTGAGTAAATGTAACAACTAAATTATATTTTGTTGTTTTTATATTAGTTTATAATATTGTATATTTTGATTCATGTTATATTGATTTTTATAGATTTATTTTAAGTTCTTGGATATATTATTCATTATCTTGGATTATATCTTCTAGGAGTGGATTTGATTTGGTTACTTTGCAATCGTTGATTTGAATCTCAAATTTTTAAATTATAAAATTTAAATTATTGTTTTGTTAGTCATTTCACTACAATTGTAAGCTAATCTAGCATATGTTTGTGTTGATTTGTGTGCTTGGTTGTTGTATTTAAGGACATTCTTTTATTTATTTTGAAATCATCTGGCATATTAGAGACCGAGAAGAACATCTAGACTTAAGAGCATAAAGAAAATATATCATCTCTTTGTTTGCTTGTGACATCATCAAATGTTCATTGCATGCTTAGTTGTTGCTTGTGAACCTTTTGCTAAGAGTTGTAAAACTAGTCCATTAGAGGTATAATTAAGGAGAACTTGACCCTTGCAATCTAATAGATTCCTCAAATGTGTTTTTAAACACCACTTATCATATGCAAATCTAGATGCTAGAAATTAAGACAAAAAAGTTCTAGTTTGTAGAAAATAACCAAATCAAGTCTACAAGTCACAAGTTCACATCCACACATGAATATTAGTTCTACACTCATGGAAATGATCCCAAATAATGCATAGTTAGATCTACAACTTAGCAATGCAACACAAAATTTTAGTACATTAGCAAATGTTTTTCTAACACCTAAATAATAATTTTTACATCAAAATATGAGCTAAATACACATGCATTTTATTTATTTATTTTTCATAGTTCTAGTTTGCATAAATTCTTACAAATATATATACTTGTAGGATCCATAGATTGAGGAAATGATAGGTCCAAGAGGCAATAATTAAACTCATAATCACTCCCAATTAGGAGGGGAGATAACTCCCTTTAGCTAGCATGATGGTTGAAATGTAACTTAACCTAACTAGATATGGTCGCTTAGGCACATAAGTCATGGGCTCATAATTGATTGACACAACTACTTAAGTGTTCTTAAAAATATGTAAAAAAATAAAACATAAATGCTAATTATTCTATCCTAGTGGAATATTAAACCTATACTAGTGACATTATTTTATTATTCTAACACCTCTCCTAAGTAAAACTTGGAGATAAAAATAATGAGGTAAACCCTCAAATATGGGCCCAAAAAAGTAGGCATGGTCACATATCTATGTAAAATGTTAATAATGATTGAAAAAGGAAACAAGATTTCCCAAAGTATAACTTCCTTCACCCCAAACATCAATTGAAACTATAGATAATGAGGTGAGCCAAAGGTTTGGTGAATATTTTTTCAACCTACTCCTAAATAGGCAAGTACTAAAAGATAATAACACTATCTTTGATGAGCTCCTAATTAAAGTTAATATGGATCTCAATATGCTTTTTTATTTTGATGCTCTAGTAGGTTGTGAGAATATGAGTATCACTAGAATTATCACACCAAAGAGAAGTGGGATGATCTTTTGGAAAACCAAATTCTATCAACAACTAATAAATCCAAAGAACCTCCTAGATAAATCTAAAATACTTCTCAATCCTTAGCCTCTATATATGATAATACAAAAGTGGATTAATTTTTGTAAGATCGTGTAATAGAACTAGAACCAAGGAAAAAAACAAAACCAAAGGTGGACTTCTAAACATTAACATTATTGGTCCAATCTAAGTCGGTGAATCCCATAAGATAAGAAGCTCCCAATGTGTACATGTCAAATTGTGTAGTGCCTCAAATATACATTAGAATATACTTGATGTCTTTATAATTACTCTCATCAAGATCCTATCAGAACCAAGAAATGAGACCAACTATAAAGGATATATATTAGGAAAACTATGTGTTAGATACAAAAGGCTATTAACCAATTATTTTTACAAGGTAGGATCAAATTTTGGTGTAGTGTAAGTGTTAGAAAATGTGACATCTGACTAAAAGGGTGTTGAGATAGGCTTAAAATACACCATACCAAAAAGATGAAGCAAGTGACCATGAACATAATTTTACTAAAAAAATGAGATCACATTTGAATAATAAATGGTTTAAATCCCAAGAAAATAATGTATAAATCCCAAGTTATTCATATCTAATTACTCCATCAAATTGTTTCATATACTTTCTATTATGGAATGAGAACTACCTATAAGTATAAGATCATCAACATAGAAAACAAGTATTAAAATATTATCCTTGTCCCTTTGAGTGTATAATGTAAGATCAAAATGGTGACAAGAGAAACCATATGTGAGCAAAAAATTACCCATCTTCTCGTTCCAAGC
>VDFB02029575.1:0-69504 GCA_007258455.2 Sequoia sempervirens | reverse complement strand
TGAACTCAACCATTGAACTTTCACATGGGAATTCAGTTCCAAAAATGAGTCTGCCTCTAATCGGTTTCAATTATGATTTTGTTCCCACCAACTTGGTGGGGTTGGATCATCAAACGTTACGTGGATTTGGAACTTTCAAAGTTTTAGTTTCTTATCTAATCCCAGTCTCGATTCTAATTGTGTTGTTTTGTTTCACCTCTTTGGTTCTTGATTTTCTCCTAGTCCCACTCCCGCCAGGTTTGAAATTTCACTAAGTATGGAGGGTTACCTAGGGAAGAACAGAGAAATGTGAAAAGATAACACTTGTAATGATGATTTTCATACCCTTTGTTGGTCCAATCCAAGATTTTCTTGTAGGAGTAAACAATGTCAGAAGCATCCAAAGAATTTTCACAAAAGGAAGGGTAGGTTGCAGAAAGCTCAAAGGGGGTAAAACCTAAGAAGATAAATGTGGAGAAATTACCTTACACCTTGAGATACAAACACCGAGATGCCACTCTTACAGCCAGCAAATTAGATTTAGAATGGGAAGACATAATAGACACTAATCTAGGCCCATTCAACTAGGAAGAGCTAGTTGTGGATACTTTCTCCCAAGATGTGATTGGAAGGATTGAAAGAATAGTCCAATCTGGGCTGGCACATGTTACACTTTTCCCTCTATCAGTCCAATGCCCAGAACTTATACTCATAGTAGCAAGGGCTTACAATCCTTTATCAAGACAGTGTGTGGACCTCCAACAGAATGTGATCATTGATCTATCCCCTCAAATGATGAGGTTCTTGTTCAGTGCACCTACCCCCAAAAACCCCAAGCAATTGACTGAAGCAGAGGCATTGCAATTATTCAATATGGACAAGGAAGCTAATAGGTCCCATATGAATAAGAAGTGGTTAAGAACTGAAAATAAGTCCTTGACCAAGGTTCCTAAACAGCCCAAGAGGGGAGACTTCAGGAAGGAAATAGATGACCTGATCATGATGCTTTCCAACATGTTTGGAAAGGACTCTACATAATTTAAGGAATGGATGTTTCCATTCATTGAAACCATTTTGGATGGTAGGAAACAATTTGATTGGGGCATGATATTATCAGATAACTTGCACATCTAGATGCTTAAGGTGGGACAAACCAAATGCTTCTTCATGATTTCTTATGTCATATATGTAGCTGTAAGAATTGGCATATTCCCTGGACTGAATGTAGTGGGCACATTAGGAGAGGCTCCTGGACAAAAGAAGGCATGGGAGCACTATGATCAATTGACCCTGCAGACCTCAGAGCTACACTATAGAAGGGTCAATGATGCATTCCTCTATGTCATCATCAACCGGTTAACAAGAGATGTTGGATACAGGATGAGTAGGGAGGCCATGGCTTTCATATTTGAATGGGGACATTGGTATATCCAATACCCCAAGTTCTCTTATTTTAGGTTGGCAGGCTTTGATGGACATTCTCATCTACTGCCAAGGTGTTGCAGTGATAGGATTGTTCTTATGGAGTTCATATATCAAGCTATGAAAGTTAATACAATTTTTTCCAACAAACACAAGCCTAGATGCCACAAATTCTCCATGAAGTTGGGAGAATACTGATGTGTTCACAATTTGGTTGCAAAGGTAGTATGTGAGGAGTTACTTAAAATTGGGGTTGTAGACAACTAGAAAACACTTTGACCCGAAGCATAAGATGAATGGCTTAGCTCCTACCATTTTTGATAAGCAATTTAACTTGTTAGAGGATTTTTGGTTTGATTTGCAAGATGACTATGCTGTTAGGAAAAGAAATTCCAAAAGATTTACCATCCCATAGATGATTGAATAGGGGGTAATGGAAGATATTCCTGATACACTATTAGATGATAGTGTAGTTTTGGACCCCGAGTATGAAGCTGAAAATATAGGTACCAAAAGCTTGGACCCAATAAATTGGGTTGAGGAGGAATTCATTGACATTAAACAACTCACCAAGATAGTGATGGACATAAGCATTCAATGGGTGGTCATGAGGATAAAGGAGCCATAAGCTCAATCCTCAAAGAAGAGGAAAGTAGTAGGTACCCAAGGATATAGCAGAACAAAGAGGAGGACAACTCCTAAGGAACAATTGGAGTACTATCCTCCTAGCTCTAGAGGAGATGCTGATCTAGGGGTACCTACTTCATAAACCTATGAATCACAAGGTGTAGAAGCTACAACAACTGGAGAAGGAGCTTCATCTCAACCTTCTCTCCTAGAGGAATCCACTAGGGAAGTACTTGCAAGCAGCCTCCATAAGCAAGCTAAAAAATATAAACACAAAAAGGTTGAGATTCATGATATTGACACTAATTCAAAAACTACATAATTAGACCATGAGCCTCTTGTAACTGTATCTACTGAGGAAATTCAAGATTTTGGGATTGAACATATCCTAACTCTAGAGGATCAATGGAAACTATTTGAGGATGCAAAGAAGTAGGATGATGCCAAAGCACAAGTTGATGCACTTGCAAAGCAACAAGAGGCTAAAGCTATAACAAAGACTGAAGAGCTTGCAAGGCAGCATAAGGAAAAGGAAGATCTCCTGTAGCAACAAAAAGGAAGTGAATGGAAAGCTAATGCAAAGAGGGAAAAGTTGGCCCTCCTACAAAAGATTCATGACCTTGAAGAAGAAAAGGCCTGAAAAAGGAGAGAGAAGGAAGACCTTGAGGCCAAGGCCAAGGCTACAGAGGAGGCCCAAAGAAAGAAAGATGAACAAGAGCTCTTTTTAAAGAAGTTGGAGGTAGAGGAACAATCCAAACATGAGAAAGAATCAACCAAAATGTGGGAGAGGGTTAAGCAATTAGAAAAACAAAGAGATGACATGTTAGAACATAGGAGATTGGAGGAAGAAGAGAGAAAGCTGAAGCTAATAGGCTTGCCAAAGAGATGGCAGAAAAGGAGCAGCCACAAGAGGTTGATTCTCAACCAAAGGTAACACTTCTATAGTCTCTCTCCTCTACCACTTCATCTTCAACACAAGTGGTTACTCCTACTGCTCCAACATGGTTAAAGCTTAACCTGGAGAAGAAACAAATAGTCCAACCCCAACCTCTAAACTGGGATGATATGATGAAAGAAATTGAGAAGGAGAGGCCCAAGAAAAAGGTTTGAGTCTTTCATTCCACCAAGCTAACAAATGTTGGAGAAATTGTAGCTAAATGTGCCATTCCAATGGTGGACAAGGACACACAAGAGATGTAGTTGAGTGATTATCAACTGGGAACTGTGAACTTATGGAAACCTACAAGGAACCAACAAATGGACCTGATTGATATTGTAGCATCCTCCACTAAGTCAAGAATGATAAAGGATAAGCTCAAGGATCAATTGGATCAGTTGCATAAGTTCTTGAAGGACCTATCCTCTCCCATTTCTTTGCAATTTGGTTCACCCAAGACACCATTTCTTTTTAGCAAGAAAGAAGTTGATGATCTTGATGAGATGAGAAGCAAAGTAGGTATGCTAGATAGATGGACTGATAAGTTGAACCAAGAGGTGGAGGAATTACTTGTTGAAAGCCACAAGGTTCATAAAGAAGAATTGGAATTAGTCAATAACATGACTACATATGTTGAGACCCTTTGGAAGCAAGAGGAAGTATACAAAGAGCATGTTAAGAAATTGAAATAAATTAGTAAGTTGCCTCAACAAACACTCCTAGAACAATCTATCCTTGAAGAAGGTAATAAGGATTTCATTAATAAAACTATTAACTATCAAATTCAAGACTTCATTTATTTTTTCCCATAGGAATGAGGTGCAACATGCTAGAAAAGATTTGATAGATCAAATTGTGGAGTTATAAGCAATCATAGCTATGATGGTGAATGAAGATGTCCCTATCAAGGATGGTTTTCCTCTTGATGAGCTAAGGAACAAACAAGATAATAGATTCCAAGAGACAATATAGAAGGGAGATGATGGTGATGATTTGTTAATTGACAGGTTCATGGATATAAAAGAGGTAGTGAAGATTGCTCAGAAGGAGCTGGCTAAGTTGGATGATATGCAAAAGTTCACCTTTGTTGAGTTGAAAAGAATAAAATTTGAAGACAATTGGGTGGATGGGCCTAATGTGGATATACTTAGACAAGTACTAGACAATTATGATGAATACTTACTTGAACAAAAGATAGAGGAGTGAGGTGTCTATGGAATATCCTTTTTGAATGAAGCATCAAAATGATACAGCTAGTTGGGTAGCTCTCTCTTACTTTTCAAAAACATGGCACCAGTTCAATTAAGGATTCCCCAACAATTTGACCTTCTCCTTTTGCATCCAGATTTTGATACAAAGTCATCAACAATTGAATTAAAGATCAAAATGGACAATTACCTCATGCAACTCTAGTTTCCCCTGGATTTGTGGATCTCAACTTTTGATTGGAGGAATTAGTGTTAAGGCTTGTCTATATGTAGTTTTCCTCTCCACGTTATAAAGGTTGGCTAATTGAAGAAAGATTAGCTACCTAAGGAGAAAATTAGGATAATTTTTACAGTTTCAATTTTTTTTACAGTTTTATGCAAACACTTGGACATTTTTATAGTTTTTAATACAATTTATGTCATTTTCCAAAATTAGTTTTAATGATGATGTCAATGAACAATGGTCATTCATATTCCAATGAATTTGTTGTGCATAAATGTCTCTTATTTTATGAAAGTCAATAGAAGATTCTAAATCTAAGACTATTTCCATTGAATTATTTGTGAATGAGGTTTCTTTGTGTTTATTGATCTATGAATTTTAATGATGAGCTAGTAATGTGTTATTGTTTGATTTTGAAGTTTATGAATGGTGAATGATTGTATGTCTTGAATTTGCACTATGAATAAATGTAATGGTATAGATTGGTATGTGGATTGTATCATTTTATGATTTAGTTGTTTGAAAGGAATGCTCATTATGAAGCTTGTATGTCTAAATTGAAGGAAATCTACATTTATGTTTTGTTGTCTTGAGCTCTGTTCTATCTTTTGATATTTATTTACACCCCCAAAACGTTAGATTAATTTGTACTATGTAGTTTGTATTCCTTTACCAGTAGGCCCCTTGAATATTACACTTGCATAGGCCACTGAACAACATCAGGATAGTTGAGAACCAACTACAGAGACCTTGGAAGATAGGTAGCTTTAGGTTGTTTATCCTTTTTCAAGAGAAATAGAGTAGAAATATTCTATTTTAACGTTGTTGTGTTACATTGACCATCAACAGTGAGTCTTATTTCATCATCATATTATGAATTGTGTTCTCATTGGAGACATTTGGAGGTTTTCCCCCTTGAAGTGGCTTGTTATTCTCAATTATTATCAAGTATTTGCAACATATTTCATATCATCTTCTTCTATTGTGCAAGTTATTTCTTTACATGCCCCTTCTTCATGGCATGTGGTTTTGTTACGGGTCTGACCTTGTCTCTCTTTCAAGTATACCCAAATTCAACATGTTTTGAGGGTGGAGATTCTTTTCAATATTTGGAAAGAAATTCTATTATTTTTAAAGATGCTATGTTAATATTCACTTCTCTCTTTACACTAAAGCTATGATTTTCTCTAATGTAGATTCAGTTACAAGCTAGCAAAGTTGAAGTTGAGGTGGCCCATTTGTAGGAGTTTTTGAGCAACTGGTGCAATGCTCCTTGCAATGTTGCCAAAGTTTTACCTCCTCCCTCTTCTCTTCCTCAAGGATGCTAATGAGGTCATGGCTAATCTTCCAAAATATATTGTGGTTCCTAGTCTCATGGATCTTAGCTCGAGGAACTAGAGATAATATTGTTTGTGGTTGGTCCTACCCCTTACAACCACCTTCTACCCTCTCTCATGTGTGTGGCACTATTCATTGGCCTGACTCGGACAAGGTTCCTTAGTTGGAGTTGTCCATTTCTCATGTGTGTGCTCAACAACCTTTGGAGGATACCCTTGAGGAAGAGAGTACATTCATTGGTTGGGAACTAGTTGATGATAATCCTACTCTTGATCTTGTGTGGGGGGAATCTAATGATAAAGATGTTACTCCTACTAGAATTGCTTTAGTTGTTTAGTTTTTCTTGGTTATCTTCGTGTTTGACCCTTTGACTTACTATTTCTCATTTGAACTTGATCCCATCTAAACTTTAAGAATGTGTCTTTTTATCACTCATTTTTTTAAAAATGTATTATTATCTTTTAGATTAGTTAAAAGTTAAATTATTTGTGTTTGTAGATGGTAGCCGTTAAGCCTTATGTTAAGTGTACTACATGGCAGTAAAGTCTCATTTCTTCAGCTACTAATCTTTAAGTGTGAGGCTTTATCACTAGGGTTGATCTAGTGATGGAGAACTTGTACTCTTGAAAGAGAGGTCTCAAGTTCAAATCTTGCAGGTGGTAGGGTATGTACACCTCGTAATGTAAACTACGAGATAGGTGCTTTTGCATACTAGAAGTATGAGACGGTCCCATATACTTTAAACCATCGATAGACCTAAAAACAGATAGTATGATATCGTGGACTATAAAAAGGACCCTTTTCTTATCATTAAGCGAATGCAGTTTGGGTGTTGTTAGTTGTGCGCCAGCGGTGACGGCGACTGCAAACATAAACCGTGGCGAGCAGGTGTTCAGAACGATGAAGGAAGAAAGTCAAATGTAAACGTCCGCGACTTTTCAAACGTATTCGCTGAAATTTCTTTTATTGTTTTATGAGATCTTATGAAATGCGTTTTTATGATCTCACATATAAAACAAAACGAATCTGGTTGGTAGTTTATTATCTCCTCTGGATTTCTTCGATGCGTACAGATGTTACTGGTATCAGCGTATCCAATATATTCAAATGTGAAAAGATAATGTCCATGGAAAGTAGGTATAAAAACAAATGAAAAATCGATTTTTTTCTGCACCGCCCGTTTGACAAAATGCAATCTTGAGATCCCACATGGTCGATCATCGGACAAAAGAAATGAAGATTCTTTTGTTTGCACGTACCCCATAAATGGGCATGTAAATCAGGAATGAGCAGGTCATACGCAGATACAAATGGGAATTACTATAAATCAAATCCTTGTCATACACAGCTGTTTGACAATTTCCTATCTATATGACCCTGTGATGGGTCTCCTGAAAGTAAACAGGGGACAGGTTGAAATTGTCTTTTCTGTGAACAATCACAACTTATCTGTTGTTTAAGCTCACCAATCTACAAATTCTGTGAATTTTTTTAAAGAATACGACTTGTAAGACAGGGCATTCAACAGAGTGATGCCTTAAGATAACCAGTCCTGTCCAGTTTGGGAGTCCCACGGTCTGCTTTCAGTACAGGGCAATGGCAACATTTGATGGAAGTCGGACTGGGTAATCTTGTAAGGATTGAAGGAAGGAGGGACATACAAGGTTGGTGGACAGTTGGAATTGCTGAGATTGTTCATCATCATATTTCTCTTGGGAGATGGTGCATCGTCATCATCGAAAACGAGAGAGAGGCTTCTCTTGAATGAATTCAGCTTAGCTGTGACACCACCGTTGGCATCCCATGCACTTGTACTGTCCAGAAAGCCGTCAAGAAAGTTGGGATCTTCACTCTGAATAGGGGAGTCCAATGTGGTGGGCACCTGAAATTCGTGGTGCGGCTGAAATTGCAATGGCATGAGATCCTGCTCTTGGCTTCCTTCACTGCTGGGACTGGGAGAATGCCCTGCTTTCTGGTATATTCGACACAACACCCAATCGTCCAACTGAAACACACACATAAACAAGAACGCTCAGTATCAGTATGAGTTAAGCTTAAGCCAGTGTTCTATTGCAAATCGTGTGTGATAGCTCATCTGAGTGCCCACTCCAACTTAAACAATCAAACATTGCAATTGGGCATTAAAAAGTTAGTTAAGGGATGAGGTCAGGATTATGTCTTGCAATTTTGGTCAAATGGATACTCTCAGTTGACATATCAACATAAGCTTATGCTCCCATATCAAATAACAAAATGACTTCATGAATGATATAAAAAATCAGCTAAAATGTTCAATATAAAAAAAACAACATACAGAAAAACAAACAAATCACATGGCTACTAATTCATTGATTCCTTGCTCACTGTATTCATTTTATAGACGAAATACATGATTCACTTGCAATCTACATAACATAGTAGTCAAGTGAGATATTTATGATAGATTGTGAGGTGAGCTATAGTAAATAGCTGTATTGATGATGGTTTGTTTTGACAAATCTACAATTAGTTGACAGATCACATGGCTACTAATTCATTGATTCTTTGCTCACTGTATTCATTTTATAGACGAAATACACGATTCATTTGCAATCTATGTAACATTGTAGTCAATTGAGATATTTATGATGGATGGTGAGATGGGCAATAGTAGACAGTTGTATTGATGATGGTTTGTTCCAACAAATCTACAATTAGTTGACAGATCACATGGCTACTAATTCATTGATTCCTTGCTCACTGTATTCATTTTATAGGCAATATACATTATTCATTTGCAGTCTACATAACATAGTAGTCAATTAAGATATTTATGATGGATGGTGAGGTAGGCAATAGTAGACAGTTGTATTGATGATGGTTTGTTCCAACAAATCTACAATTAGTTGACAGATTGCATGGCTACTAATTCATTGATTCTTTGCTCACTGTATTCATTTTATAGGTGAAATACATGATTCACTTATAGTCTACGTAACATAGTAAATTGAGATATTTATGATAGATGGTGAGGTAAGCAATAGTAAACAGCTGTATTGATGATGTTCTGTTTGACAAATCTACAATTAATTGACAATGATCTGTACCGACAAATCTACAATTAATCAACAATGATCTGTACCAACAAATCTTTAATTATTCAACAATGATCCAACAAATCTACACTTAATATATTCTAACACAATATATCTATATCTATATATAAATTCTCACCCGTAGAGACCACTTTTTTCTAGGGGGCTTAGGGCCCGCAGTGGAGTCTGTAAGGCGGTACTCGTGCATTATCCAGTTGGTTTTGAGGCCCTTGGGAGGTCTGCCTTTGTAGAACACCAGAGCTTTCTTGACGCCTACTTTTTGAGTGCCGCCTGAGTTGAGGATGGGCTTGTCGGTGCCAGTGGCTTTCCAATAACCGCAGGCCGCTGCCCTATTGGGCCTCGACCCGTTGGGGTACTTCCGGTCCCTCGGGCTGAAGAAATACCACTCCCTCTCCCCAAAGCTCGCCTTTCCTGAGACAATTCCACTATACACTCATTAGCCATTCCATTCACAAACAACACATAAAATCTGTTCAGTATTTGCATTTGCATCATTATTTCGATTGTATTGAAGTTTTTATATCAACATTTCGAATCACATTTTATGATCTTGATGGATTACAGAATGTGTTCCGCAACATTGATGTAAAAACTACAATATAATCTAATTCAAAAATAACATTTTTTTCTACTATTGTAATCAATTCCCAGATCACAAACTCTACATTTTAAACATCAAAACCCAATATCAAAGCTGCAAGATCTTCACCTGGCAATTCCCATGGGTTGAATTTATACACATCCACATCTGTTATAATGGAGACAGGAAGAGCAGAGGAGGAGATTTTGTTTCTCAAGTAATGCACAAGCAGCTCCTCATCTGTGGGGTGAAATCTGAAGCCCGGGGGCAGTTGGGACTGAGGACAAACCACCCCTGCCATTACACACCAGAGTTCTTTGAAATTGTGGGGAGCAGCAGATGGGCAACTTTATCATTTTTTTTGCTCACCTCCCTCCAAATCTATCCACTTCGTGACACAATCCAACGTTTTGCATGCAATATCTTCAACGATTTTTAAAATAGGATCTCAAAGAGCTCGTGGAGCAACAATTCTGACACAAATGTTGCCATGAATTCAGCCACGCAACATTGACCGTGCGTTATTTGACTAGATCTTCCAACTTTTTGTGCATATCCTTTGTGTTGGAAGTACGCGAGGGCATGAAATCAGATCTAAGCTCATGCAATCGTAATATATGAAATTATTCTTATAATCCAAGATTTCCTAAATTTTGTATTGAAAACTATATAACAGACAAACAAAGGTTGTGTACGATGTATCCTATGCGCGACAAAACCAAGATACTCCAACCATTTTGTTTTGCTCACGTCGATTCAACAAAATAAAACAATTTGATAAAATATACAGCTGGCCTTCACCTCTTCCTTATCTACCAAATACATTAATCACACACTGCCTATAATGTCCAACCCTAATTTGTACTCTCTAATGTCGCCTTGCACCAGGCTTTGGCCACAAACACTTAGCACCTGGCCTACCATATATTGTTAGAATAGCGTAGTTTTGTCAATTTTAGGGAATCTATCAAGATGATGTAATTAATGATTTTTATTTTATTTACAATGGAGTTTAAATCATTCACAAAGTTGTTTTATTATTTGATGTATAAGTGTCAGTTAAAACCTTTTCAATTGAGAGTCAAGGATTGAGGGGTATTCATTTTGTCGAAGTTGGTTGGTACACAATCCTAACTTCATCTCTTATGGTGTTGAGGTCATGCACTCAACAAAACTTAATCTCTGATAGGCTCATTTAGAACTAATCAACTTTACTAACAAAAGATGTATTGACAATTATTCCATTTTAATTTTTGTATTAAATGATATTGTTTTTATTGTTATAATATGCAAATTACAACACAATTTTTTGAGATAAATTATAGTAAGTTGTAAAAAGTTAATAAAATTCATTTCAAAGTTTAGAGAGCTATTGTTGTATAGGTTGTTGAGGATCAAGTGCAAGCATTTGTAGGGGCTAATTTCACCTTCTCCTTGGATGAATAGGGCCTCTACAAACTTGTTCATCTCTTGTAGTTATGTCTTGCTTGCCTAAAGTGTTGGGTTGGTCAATGATGAGAGAAGAGATGGGGTAGAGACAAATGCCAACTTGTGCAACCCCTAATTTATCTCTATTTGATATTATAGAACTCCAGGTTGTTCCAAAATAGGAAAGAGTTTACTAGTGATGAACTTGTGATTGGTGTGTTTCAAAGCAATCAAAATTCTAGTTCTATTTTATTGAAATGATTTTGGATTTTTTTGTGATATTTTCATAGAATGAGAAATATTAAAAATAAATTATGCTAACAAATAAGAGAAATAGATGTGACCAAAAACTCTCTTTTTTTAATTTTTGAATACAATATGAATAAGTACAACTAATATGAAATGCATGCAAAGATGCGCATTTTTCTTCATGGTTATTTCCTAAATGAATTTTTAGCACTATGTAAGTAGACAATTTATGCTTTGACATTTTTAGCAATTATGCCAACAATAACAATGCAATTTCATGATTTTTCTAAAATGTAAAATGTAGGTTTCTTTCAACAATAATCATGCAATCCCTACATTTTTCAAGACAATAATTTAATGTGATCATTTTTTCTAAAAAATAAGAAAAAAAATCCACTTTCTTGAATATACAAATAAATAGTTTATTTAAAGTGCAAATCAAAGTTTTTGGGGTTTTTAGTCTTCAACATTTATGATGCTATAAAAAATTTCTATAAAAATATAAATGCAAGTCTTTGGTTTCCTAAAGTGTAGTTATTAAATTTCCTCTTCTCAAATCTAAATGCAACCAAATGAATTTCATTTGCAAGATTTGATAATCCAGGTTAAATTGAATTTGTGATCATTATATATGCATGTGATATACAAAGAAAAAAAAAATATAATATAAATTTAAGCACACATTCAAAGTGTCAATTTAATAGTTGTTGTTAAAGATCTCTCGAGTGTGGAAACAAGGAATTAAACTGATCTGTCAACATTTAGTCCTAAAAGGCTTGACCTACACTATTGTTGGAACTAAATTATTCTTCACTTATAAATGATTGTGTAATAATTAAAGAGAAGGTTGTTTTAAAGTGAATATTTGATGGAGAACAATTGCATAACCAAGAACACCGATATATGACTTGATTTTTATTACCACCTTCTAACTTATCAATACACCTCTATGCTTGAAATAAGAGGAAAATATATATTTACAAATTAAAACAACAAGAAAATTTACTTTACTCGATCTTTTGCCAAGGAAATAAAACAAAGTCAATGCACAACTAATAGCTTTTTAATAGCTTTCAATATGCAAAGGAAATTAGTGATTTTCATATGCCAACTTCATCTTCTATACATTCCCTATATTTATACCTACTTAGTAATCATCATCATCATCACCTAAGATTTGATCAAAAACAACAATACACAATAACAAAAAGAAAGATAGCAAGGTTTTAGATTGTGCAATGCATACTGGTTGGTTCATTGACCCCTTCACAATTACCTTCACAACAGTTATCCCCTTTTCTACACCAAACTTACAATCACCCTCTATCTTTTGTCTTCGCCAAACTTTCCCAAAATTTGTTTCTCCTTCATGCCATCCTCCTATTCACACTTTGGTAACTATCTTTTCTACACCAAAAACTCGCCTTCTATTTGCCCCTCGATGCCATCTTTTTGTGGTTGGTTCTTGAAAACGTCACCAAAATTTGTAACTTTCTTTCCTTTGTTTTCTACACCAACCTCTATCTTTTCTCCATCTCTCAATTCCCACGTTGAAATCTGCTTTGGATAATTGCAAACATAACTGTATTTTCTTGCCTATTTTTCCTCCTACATGGGCATATTGAGGTTGGATAAATACTGAATTTCCAAAGTTCAAACTCTTATACAGATGCATGGGTCCCCCATTCAATCCACAAGCCAAAATTCAAGCAAACAAAAACATCAAATATAAAGCAAACCAAAATTTTAAAAGCTCCTGCATCAAGCTCCCTTAGAGACAAAACAAAATCATGAGCTTCTGCTCATGAGGTCATTGACACTATAACCATATTTGAAGATCTCCGCAGTTGTTAACCAAGTGGCATCCTCCAAAGGATGATCCTTCCATTTAACCAAGTATTGGAAATATTCCTTACCTCGGGTCTTCTTCAACAATTACTTCTCCAAGATGCACTCAATGTCGATCAGATTTGACTTGGTCACTTGTTGTTCCCATCTTGGAATCAACTTTGTGTCTACTAATCCATCTATTTCATTTTCTTTATAAAGATAGAGATCAGCCACATTAAAGATGGGCAAGATACCCATATCATAAGGAAGAGCTATCTCGTAAGCATTGGCGAAAAACTTTCTAAGAATCTTGCAATGACCTATCTTTTTCATTTTCAGTTTGTTGTATTTGTATACATCCAAAATTGGTCTGGAGAATATTAATTGAATATTGGTTATTTGATTAATAAAAATATTTATTTCCTCTACTATATAAATAAATTGTAAAGTTTATTTATATAGTTTGTATTTCTTAATTCCTCTTATCTAAACCACTTTCTTCATGATTTAAGTAAACAAATTTAACTAATTTTTTTTACTTGATTAATTCCCTCTCATTAAATTTGAATTCTTAATTCGAATTTTGTCACATTTCTCCATATTCTTCTAACCTCCTTCCACATCATCTTCCAACTCACCATGTGTCACATGAAAATAATTATTCCTAATTTCTAAAATGGGTATTTAACCTCAACAATCTCAACCAACTCAAAGACACATGGCTTATTCTTTCCATTTTTTCCTTTCTACACTTGGCAGGATTGTTCTACTAAAGGGGACAACTTGGCAAGGTAAATACAAGGTGTCGGGTGTAAAATGAAAAAAATGGTAAGCTTGCCACCTGTATTCCTTGATTTAGCAAGAAACTATGGGATTTTCCCAGAATTTATTGGGTGAGTTGGGGGAAAAAGAGATACGGAAGAATTTTAGGAGAAAGAAAAGAAAAAAGAGGAAAGGAATTATGGGAAAAGGGTGAAAATAAATTTATAGAGAGAAGCTTTTGTCACAGAAGTTACTAAATCCAGGTTAGTGAATTTAAGTCTCTAATGGTTGAATTCCAAATTTTAAATTTTAGTTAATAAAAGTTTAATTAATCTCTTTATGCAAGTTTTTATTTGCCACTGAATTAACCCTACCTAGATTTCAGGAGTTTTCTCTTCTTACTGTAAGGTAAATAGCTACCTCTGACTTGGCTGCACTTGATGAATTTTTCCCCATATTTCTCCAATCTTTGTGCCATATATATATACATACATGGTCTTGTTTAGGTCAAATATCCATACCATTTCTTTTCGCATTAGTTGTGGTCATGCACTTGTTTGAGTAGACATGTTCATCGGTCATCCATATCAGTTGCAGCACTTGAAAATTTCTCAGACCATCCATAGATTCGTTTCTTTGAACACTGGCATGGTGATCACGGTGCCTTAAACCCGCTAATTGCATTTGATAGAAAGTTACTTAAGCCTTGGTCCAACACATTTTGTGAGATCCTTTTTTTTGAGGCATTTTGTCGAACAATTTGCATGCCTTGTTATGGCGACTTGTCACAACAGCCATACTTGAACATAGATGGCATCTTATCCTAGCCGCAACACTTGATCAATGTGGTGTTTTCTTTTGTTGTTAAGAGATTGCATCGCTTTGGGGGTTTCTCCTGCTAGTTAAAGTAGCTCGCGTCTGGGTG
Source organism: Sequoia sempervirens (assembly GCA_007258455.2). Lineage (NCBI taxonomy): Eukaryota > Viridiplantae > Streptophyta > Pinopsida > Cupressales > Cupressaceae > Sequoia > Sequoia sempervirens. Next base: position 54,901 of record VDFB02029575.1, on the reverse strand, counting down.
AATTCCCTATCTGCCTCTTTCCATTGCTTTTTCAAGTGGCCTTCTTGAGAATGAAACGACATAGGTTGGTTACACCAGTAGAAGAGTAAGGAGACGCCAGCAGGGTGAAGGTGTTTTCTATTTTTTTTTATGCTTCATGCGCTATTTTTCTAATTTAAACCCTTTCATTATTTTTATTCAATGGCTGCTAACCCGTTAATGCTTTCACCAGTAGTGTTGGGATATTCCATCAATTAGATGTATATAAATATTTAATCTCCTTGATATTTTTTGGCAACCTACCATAGCTACAGTATTTAGACTTTGTAGGGTGCATAAGTTTAAATAATCTCCCTATACCCTTCGCAACTTTTTTCAGCTACAACATTTAGACTTGAAGTGAATAACAAATTAAATAACCTTCCTGATACCTTTGGAAATCTATCATGGCTGCTGCATTTAGACTAACTTCATGGTAAATTTAATAGCCTCTCTGATTCCATTCGCAGCATATCACATCTGCAGTCCTTGAAAATAGAATGATGTAGAGAGTTAAATAACTTGGCTAAATTCCTTTGTCAACGAGTCTCAACCTCAGCTCTGGATTTTAATAGGAAGTTTAAAGGTTTAAATAACCCTTGTTTTTGTTCTAGTAATCTATTGTAGTTGCTGCACTTGAAAATAAAATATTGAATTAGATTTTTATTTCAGAAACTAGGTTCAAAAATGTATTTACAGTTCTTTATTTTGTTCTACATGATTGTATAAGCATAATTTATCATATGTAAAATAGGTGTGTAATTATTTTACATCTTGCTACGTTTCTTTACCGTTTGTGTATTGTCCTTTTGGAAAGGTTAGGAGTTAAGTAATATCTCTTTATATATATATATATATAAAGGCATTTTTAATTTACGAAACCTAGAAGATATTAGCTGAGAAGAGGCATTTTAAAATTTACCTAATCTAGTAAAAAGAGTTGTTTTGAATTAAAGAAGTAAAATACAATTAAATTGCTTAACGAGAAATTGGCAACACAAAGCCATACTATAGTTCTTTTGGTTACTTAGATTTTCATTCATTTAATTTTACTTCAATTCGAAAGATGAAACTAGAATACAATTTTATTGCGAATAAAATGTAAGTGTAGATTTAGATATGATTAGGTCTCAGAAGCTCCCAATTTATATTAGGGTGATTAGCCAAGTTTGTTAATTTAGGAATGTTCTTGATACAAAATCTTAATTGGAAGGTTTATAATTATGATAGGTTTATTAATCTTATTTGATGTTTTGTTCAAAGTAGAATCATCTATTATTGTTGTTAGCATTTCAAATCTAAACCTGAGTAAATTAGATTCTGGGTAATTCAGTATAAAGGAAAATTGATGAGAAAATAATGTTGTGAATTAATGATTATATAGATTAGTGTTAAGATTTATTTCATTAGTGTTTAATTTCTTTATGATTTTAAAGATATATATGTTTGTTTGAGTTTAACATGTGGTTATTTATCATTAAATTCATGGAATAAAGGAAATCTAACTTAAATTAGTTTATTTTTAGATTAGAGCTTCTATGTGTTGATTTAGATAAAATGTTTTAGTTAAAATAGGGAAATGAATTAAGAGATTTAATAGAATGTCTGTAGTAAATAGTTGGTTAAGCAAGGGTCATGAATTTTGGGCAAGTACATTTAAATTCATTTTAATTTCAAGTTATTTAAAGTTAGATTCATCTACAGATTAATTTACTATGTGATAATTAGTAACTTGTGTGTATGTAATATTTTTGATTAAATTATTTGCAGTATGATGGGTATGTAGCTTACGACTTTTTTTACCCAAAATTGATGAAACGAAAAGGGTTTTTAAAAGAAATTCTCAATTTTCCACCAATATAAATTATTCTTTACTTAGAATTTAATAAATAATTTATATTCATTTTCTATTTGAATTACAATTAAAGTCCTGATTGATAGGCTGATTGAAAAACATCTATAGCTTTCAAACGGTGTCACATTTTTTGAATCCAAAATATGTGTCACATTCTATGCTTTGCATACTATAGGATTAAAAAAGAAAATTGAATTTCATGAAGTTTTGACCAAGTTAAGGACATACAGTTTTTTTTTTTAAAAGTTGTAATAAAAAATTCATAATTAATTATTTACTTGGAAAAAAATTACAAAAAATATGCATCACATCCACATGAGTCATCACTTATATCTAAAATATTATAAGAAAATACTATCATTTTATTGTAGGGTGGTCAAACACCTACTTCTTATTTTTCCCAATTTAAGTACTACATTGAAATTTTAAATTTTCACCAAATAGATTTAAAAATAAATAAAATAAACATAGTAGTTTAGAAACTAAATTCAATTTTCTACAGATTCTATTTTTACATATTTTTGAAATAGCATAGATAACTTATTCAAATTTTTACGTCAAGTTGCCTAACTTTGATTTTTTTGAATTTTTTGCCACTTAAGGGCCTGTTTTTTCCATGATGATCTTGCACATACCCATGTTTTATTTGAATTAAATTTATCATTTTAAGTGACAACATATATGTATAGGTTATATTTTAAATTCTAATTATTTTGAAATAATATTATTATTTCGATATATTTCACAATTCCTAACACATGTAGGTTAGATCTGTTTGTAGGTGCATTTAAAATTAGTTTTAATTTCAAATTATTAAAAAAGTTAAATTTAATTACAATTTCTTTTATTAGATTATGATTGCGATTAAATTGTTCAGGTTGGAATTAAAATTAGAATTAGCTAAGGTGGAGTCAACGATGTAAATAGTAGATTTTTTTTCAATTTAAAAGTAATTAAATGTATGCATTACCTTTTTAATTAAATTTATTTATTTCGAAATAACAGAGGTATAGGTTATATTATGATCTAATCAGTTTGAGATAATCAAGTGTATAAGTTAAGGATGTCAAATTAAGAAAAGATCCAATGGATTACATATTCTAGGGCTTACCCATTTAAAGGATATTATGATCAAAATGCACTTTATTATAGTTAAGATCATTTAATAATTCTTTACACTATCTTGAGTAGGATTGGATTATGTTTACATGTAAGTGTATGGTTATTTACAGTTTATCTTGAACATGTTAGATTGTTACGTATTTAATTGGATACTCCTTGGTATTGATTCTTTATGCATGCTAGTGGTTGCATGATTGATTATATTTTCTCCTTGACTTATTTTGTATATCTAGACATGTTTTGGATGAGTTGGTAACCCGTCAAAGGCTAAGTCACTCCCTTTGATAAGTTATGGGTGTAAGGTTGTTAGACTTCCAGAGGCATTGGGAAACCTGTTTGTGTTGAATTTTTTCGTGATTAGGTCTTTGTGTTGACATTTGTATCTATATGTCGAGCTCGTGGGTGTACTTGGTTCCATGGTTACTTTTCCTTTTATGGTTATGACTTTGAGTGAGATGGTTCATGCCTCACTCGTACTTCCGTGATACCATTAGTGCTTTCACATGCTAAGGATGGGATGAGAAGACCTAGTCGATAAGATCACTGCCTTGTCATCACGAAAGGTAGGTGATTTCGCATGAGTCACCCTATGGAGTAGAGCCTTGAGATAGGCAACCTGGATAACCATAGATGGAGGAAGTACCTTGTGATAGGTTGCCTGGATAATCCATGTAAAGCCATGCGATGACACTCTCCCACAGTACATGTTTACTTTCCTTTCCTGGTAGCCTCTGGAAGTGTTGATGTACTTTGTGATGTTAGTCTTGTTTGCTTGATCTTGTTTGGATGTGGACCCTTCCTTGTCATTTCCTAGCACGGGGGGTGGACCTTCGAGTCCACGCGGTCGGGTGGAACGTGCTATGCACCCACTGGGTTCCCAGGATGTGTTCGTGATGCAAATGCGGGCAGAGTTCCAGAGCTTCACTTGGATGAAGATTGTTCTTCATTTTGTACCTTAAGCTTCATATATGTAATTATCCTTGTACTTAATGTATTTTTCCCGTTGTTATAAGGGAAGCTTTTCGTAATGTACCATTATATCTATGATGCGATGTATCGGTGGAAATACACTCCACAATTGTAATATTGATTTATAAACTGGAATAAAATTATGGATGTATATCTTTTCATCTCTATTGCTCATGGACAAATATATGTTATCTTTATGTATTCCTATTTATATCTTTGCTATCATTTGATAAAAGTTTATGCATCGTAATGATCTTTTCGTGTACCCCAGAGGATGTGAATGACTATGTAAATGCATAATTGTTGTTCCTGTAATGCATGTACATATTCATCGTATGTAATGTTTCGCTTTGTAATCAAAATTTGTTTTTTGCAGTATTTGTTGTCCTTTGGGGTTCACATGGCGAGGCGTTACAAGTTGTCTCTCGAGCTGATCCTTGGCTCAGGGATGTGCCCCACTCCTTTGCGAGTAATCTAATTGTCTAAGCACCATAGGGACATCCCAATGGTAGTGCATAAGATAATATGTCGCCTCAGTCACAACCTCTCTATACAAACGGGAAAACACTGTCCACCCCTGAGCTGCAACTGTCATAGTCTCTAGCTATTGATGTCGCTTGACCTCTTGTGCTAACTGCATGTTAGCAATCTACCTGAGCTAATGCTCTTGGTCCCTCTCGACTGTCAAGGCCCAAACCTCATTCCTAGCTTGCTCGAGCTCTTAGTAGTAATAACCAAAATATGTTGCTTGGCTTGATCCCTCTCACCTGTAATCACTTGTATATGTTGTTGTAACTGCTAAATCTGTGCATCATAGGGATCTAGCCCTGTCGGTGGCTGATGCTGTATCGATGGCTGCTGCGGAGGCTATTGATGCACTGGTGGTGCACCCAAGACCTGTCCATCCTACTAATGTTGGCCATCTTGGGCATCTTGTCCTCTGCCCCGACCTTTGCCTTAACCTTCATTTAGCTTCCCTCTACCTCTGCCTACACCCCTCCCTCTCGGTCTCCCTCATGGGGGTACACTTGCTAGATCTTTCAATCAACGAGGGGCTGTGAACCATGCATCAGACTCAGGCATCATATGAGCATCCTCTTGTCCTTGATCATAGCCCCATGGCCTAGCAACCAATTGAAAAAATCCCTCTACAACCTCATGGGCTTGGATCGTGTGACCCCATTCTGTGCCCTGGGTTGGCCTGGCAAAGATGGCGGTGTATGCATCATTAGGCCTATCCTGTCTCTCGTTGAACTGTCTAGCGACCTTATCCGACAGGTATCTCCCAATGATCGTGTGCTCTCGACTCTGCATGTATCAAGTTTTTCAAGCAAAGAACAACAGGTGCACATCATCATACTAGGATGGCATCTAAAGCCAAGGTTTCCATCTAAATATTGTCATATCATCAATCACTCTGCGCCAATAGGGAATACCAAGCTACCCTGTGTGCTATAAAGTGATGGCACCTCTATATATCTAGACAACAGGATCATCTGGCTCTACATCTGCCATCTAAACAATCGTTCAAAGCACAACAATGTGCTCCTAGGCCCAAATGTGATGTAGACTAACTACTGTGTTGATTTCCCTACCATCGTAGTATACAAAATCATGCATAGCATGGTAGAGGGAGGCCAACATCATTGGCCCCCATGCATATTGAGTCCTCTGAAACAACATCCTGTGCCAAGCCAAACCCCATATAGGACTAAATCCTCTACTTCGTCGATCTGGAGCAACCAAGCTTGAGATAATCGCTGTAATGATCAGTCTGAAAGTGAACACCCGACCTCTATACATCTTGAGGTCAATCTAGGAAGTGACCAGGACAATGTCCTCCTGGTCAAGCACCTCATGACAGGCATCGTAGCCAATGTCAATGTCATAGATCATGCGTCCAGTGTGTATCAGCAAATGCAATATCCAACATACATCATCCAGCGTCACTGTCGCCTCGTTGGTAGGTAGGTGGAACGACAAGGTCTCATTGTGCCATCGCTCGCACAATGATGTCATCATCACCAAATGTGTCCAGACAACGGGCATGTATGCAACATACCACAGACCAATCTCTCCCAAGTGCTCTTATCGCAACTCAGACATATCACCAAGTCTAGAAAAATTATGGGTTGGTGCTCATGGGACACCAAAGGTGGGATAACCTCCTGCACCCATAAAGCACACAACATCAAAAAATAAAAAAAGTTGGCTAAGTTTGGAGTTTTTATCCCCCAAAATGATAATAATGTCACTATTTATGATAGCGTCACTATAATTCAAATTCCAAACAGTGAAACCTGAAGCATTTAAATTATAAATCGCAACATGTGTTGCCATTCACATATGCGTTGTTATTTAACTTTGGCAAACCCTAACCTTAATTTTCAAATCACAAGTTGCGTCGCTATTTACATATGTGTCGCTATTTGGAATTTGAAACCCTAATTCTAAATTGAGAACTGTGTCACAATTTACATATGCATCGCTAAAAATCAAATTAGTGTCGTTGATTCTAGAAAAAGCGTCGTTGTATAGCAACGTTGCCAAAGTTCAAAATTCAAAATGCTTTAAATGCATCAAAAAGTCAAATTTCAAATCAAGTTTTGAATCATATACTAGTGGTCTTGCACCTGGAAGCCTTTGGTACTCTCAAAGCTAGTTGAAAATGTGTCGTGGGAGCACTCATTTTGCCATTTCGTCAAAGGGTTAGAGCTCAAAATGCAAGAAATCCTGAAGGTGTGAATGCACAAATGAATTGAAAGTGACCCTTCCTCACCTATTTATGCTTGCAAATTAGGGTTTTTTTCCCCAATTTAACCATCAATATAGGGTTTTCACCATTTTCACTAATTTTTCCAAACTAGACCTTATTTTGCATCATTTCTTGCATTTCTGGCATTTTTTTGCATCCTGAAACCTTTCTGGACCCCTTGGGCACCATTTTAACCTTTGTCGAGAAATCAACCCAAAATTCTAAATTTTTGTTTGATTTCTTGAGGTGGCAGGGAACCAGCTTATTCTTTCCATTGGGGTAATGGTGGGGCATCTAAAAATTAGATTTTTTTATTTATTTAAGTAGCAATTTTTAATCTGAAGGGCATCAGTCTTTGAACCAACGTAACATGTACCTTGCTTCAAAGAGGGGAAAAATGTAGACACTAAAAAATGTCTTGAATAATATCATACACTCGAATCAGGTATACTAACATCATTTCATCTTGAAACCCATCCTCTTTTTGCTTAATTAATGAAAATAGGCTAGCTATTTGATTAATTATATCATTTGCATCTATTAACCTAATTAATTTAATCGAGATAATTCACCCCCTTTTATGCTAACATTTTGTCTCATTAAATTAAATAAATCAAACTAATTAATCTAAATCCCTAAATCTTCTTATTTAATTAAATAACCCTAAGTTATTTAATTAAATGTCATTCCACCTTTCCCCGATTCATTAAATCATTCTATTTAATGAATATCATTTAATTCTTCTAAATCCCCTAATTAGATAATTAATATTGTTTAATTATCAATTAAATCTAATTTCCCCCTCACTTGCAAGGGAATATTCACAAGGAATATTCCTCCCCCTTTTTGCACAATTTAATTTAGTTTTAATTAACTAAATTATCATTTTCCCTCACCCATGAGAATATTCCAAAGAATATTCTCTCTCCTCACTCATTTGAAAAAGGGAATATTCTTACAAAGCTTCATGTGTAAGTTAACTTGTGACTTCTTATGCAAGTTAACTTGTGACCTCTTATACAAGTCAAAAGTGTGTTTGTTTGAAGGAATGTTAACCCTTGATTAAAATCTAATTTTCCATTTTCATCCACTGATGAGAATCCATGATCCATGTCTTATCCTTCTTCCATTCTTGACCATTGATTGTCCTTTTTGATCTCAACCCTCCATTTCTCATTTGCTCTCCTATAAATACGTCACTATTTGGAGACAAATGGATCCATCTTTTAACATCAAACTTATGCTGTTAAAATCACTCACAATCACACTCATATTTAGCACATATTTAGCATCTTTTTAGTTTAATTACTTGCATTATAGTTTAGCTTCCATTAATGGCTTCAATGATCACATAATGCATCCATTTAGCTTATTGGTTAATTAGGGTTTGGATCTTTTAGCTCAAAATCCATTTAGATTAGCTTTGCATTTGCATATTTTAATCATTTTAGCATAAAATCATGTTAAATTAGCTTGCATCATGCTCATCTAGATTAAAATCATGTTTCATCACACATCTCACAACTGTTCCATCAATTTTCTTCAATAAAACTGACTGGAACAAGCTCATTTATCCACGAGATTGGGAAAGGGTCACCGTCTCACATAAAAGCAACACCACTCCCATAATGGGATAAGTTTTAGATGGATTAGAGTAGGCATTTAAAGCTTTCATAGTTTAGCATGTTAGTTTTGATAGATGCTTGGTTTAATTTTCATTTGATTGATCCTGTTGAGATTGACATTAGTGGCTTCATTATGCTTCGATTCTTCATGGATCAAGCGTAATTGGCCCATACTAATCCATCTATCATAGTTACAACTTCAGCAATATGGCAACCCAAAATAAAGTATTCTGCTAAAAAGGATTACGCCTAGGTTTCTTCATAATAAATGCTTTTTTTAATCCTTTCACCAATAACCACGACCTTATTGTGGTGTGAAGAAGTCATTTCTTTCTCTACAAACTCGTTTTTCTTTAACTCGCCCAGTATCTTAAGAACATGCCTTTTTTATGACTTCAATGTCTAAACAAAGTGTGCCTAGGGTTATTCCACAATGTCATGGCCTCAAGGTGTGTGTAGAAATCTTAAACTTGACCTCCTTGAAGCAACAAGATCTTAGAAATAGAAATCACAAAATTCTATAGTAAATTTTCCTAGCTAGGACAAGATCTTTCACTGTCGAAACTGGAATTTCAAGGTGTGAAACTCGCCAGCATGATAGCTCTCCAACTTCTTGTCATGAAGTAAGAAAATAATATCCAGAATGAATCAACAATGAGCTTTTTTTTTCCTTAATAAAGCTCCCACTTAAGTTCCCCTCAAAATTATAAAGTGACTTTATAAAGTCATATTTTAGTTATTTCACTTAGTCACTTTATAAACTTGATTTAATTAATTACTTAATATCACCTTCTTAAAATTAATTTGATACTTAGGAAAATATTAAATAATTAAGTAAATGATTCCCTAAATTCGGCATTAGCCTTCAAGAATTAAAAGGCTAAGCGATCACCCTAAGTGGCTACTGAGAAGGGGACATTATAGTCCTCCCTTCCCGAGATTGCTTTCCCTCAAGAAATTGCAAATTGGGATGTTGTATCTCCCCCTCCCAAGTTACATCCTCTACTGGAAAGTCTCTCCATCTAACCAAAAACTCCTTAACCACTTTGTTTCTCAATCTCCTCTCTTGAGTATCAACTATCTCCTCAGGAATTAGTACCAAATGTCCCTTCTCATCCAATAGGGGTAGCTCGGAAGATGAAGTAACTTGCTGTCCAAGTGCCTTTTTGAGGCACAAAACATGAAACACATTATGAATCTTACTATTCTCTGGCGACTCCAATTCATATGCTACCTCACCAACATGTCTGATGATCATGTAAGGTCCATAAAACTGAGGATTGATCTTTTCTACCCCACTTTTCTTCAATGAAGATTGTCTGTATAGCTACAAGCGCAAGAAAACCATATCCCCAAACTCAAAGCTACGCTCGACCCAATGCCTATCCGCATATTTCTTTCGTTGATTCTGAGCTAACTGTAGATTATCCTTGAGAACCTTCAAACTATCCTGACTCTCCTGAATCTAATCCTTGGCTTTAGGAGATTTGCTCTCCTTGAAAGCTAAATCCATGAAAGATGGTGAGTCATAACCATAAAGTGCCCAAAAAGGTTCCATACTAATCGACACGTGGTAAGTGGTGTTGTAACAGTGTTCACCCAAGTGCAACCACTTGACAAATGCTCTTTGCTAGCTGAAAATATAGTTACACAAGTACCCCTCAATCCACTTGTTCACTATCTCTATCTATTTGTTTGTCTAAGGGTGATAACTCATGCTCGGAGTTAACTCTATCCCTACCAACCTAAATAACTACTGCCAAAAATCACTCAAGAACCTGTTGTCCCTATCACTCACTATATATCTCGGTATTCCACCATGTTGTCACTGCACTACTCTAATAAAAACTATAAACGCATCACTCTCCAACTATACTCTCAACTCCTACGACTCGAATAAGTGATCATCACCAATACCCATACTAAAATATCTACAAGGGTTTTAGTCTCTACTCTAGAAAATCTCTTGCCAAGGCGCCTTAGTGAGATCCTTATATGAAATCCCACAGTCTAACTCCATCTTGGGCAACAGGAAATATACTCTGCTCAACTCCAAAGAGTAACCCTCAACAAATATCCTCACAATGACTGAGAGGTGATACAAATTAGTCCCTAATCGGAGGCTGATAACAATAGTTGTGTGATCGAAAATAATATGCATAATGAATTAAAATAAATACTATTCAAGCACACCAATAAGACATTGTATCAAAACATAACATAAAAATTAAATAAATGCAAACTCAATATTCTGCTTCGATTGTCGTCTTATTGTCCTCTATCTTCAGTGTTTTTGTCGATTCTAGCTTTTGCTCTCAGATTTGTAGGCTAGGCTCAACAAACTGTCTTCCTAAAGAACGAGATTCAAATATGATTCATGATGCAAGATTAAGCTATGATATTGAATTGAACTAATATGCTTGAAGTAAACATGATGCTATGATATGAGAATACTAAATGAATTAAATGCATGAACTCTAATTAATTGCCTATTACCAATGCTTGGATTCACACAAGTATTTATAGAGTTTTTCGAATGATTCTGATTGGCTGTCTTGATTGACGGTTGTGATAATTCCTGGCAGATCGAATGGCTAAAGAAGGATGAAATTGAAGAGAAAATAGAAGAAAACTTGAAAACAAGATTTTTCTATTTTTATGAAAGAGGAAAAGATAAGAAGATAAGAAATCATCTTTCTTTAAAAGAATAAAAGAAAGATTTAAAAGCTGATAAATAATGAATTAAAAATTCAATTATTTATTTGTGGATGACATTCAGCTTTTTCTTAATTAAATGAAATATTTAATTAAGCTTTTAAAAGCAGAAGAAAGTTTTGTGATAAGAAGAAAGCTTTAATCAAGATTTTTGAAAAAAAACAGAAGATCTCATATTTAAATAAAATATTTAATTATGATATGAGAAGATTTCAGAAGATTTTACAATTAAATAAAATATCTAATTGTGATTTAGAAAGAAAGCAAAAGATATTTAATTAAATAAGGTTTATTTAATTAAACCACTTTTATGAAATTAATTAAATGAAATATTTAATTAATTAGAAGAAGAATTAAAAATAGAAGAAAGAGAAATATTTAAAACTTAATTAAATCAAAAGATTTAATTTAAATTCAAACAATGATAATTAATTTAAATAAATAAAATGTATTTATTTAATTAATTAAGTGGACGATATGAAAATAATTAAATAAAATAAATTTATTTAATTACTAAAGAAGAATAAGATGAATGAACAATACAATTAAATTAATTAAATTTAATCATATGTAGAGGACTTTAGATAAATTAATTAAATAATAAATATTTAATTAATTGTCAGGATTATAGACATGACCATTTTTATGTGTATACATTTTTCTTTGAAGTGATGTGTGAAACCCATTGCTTCAAAGAAAATAAAAAAATTTGCCCCTGATATGTTTCTGATTTTTTATGCTGATGATGCCCCCTCGGGAGGTAAATCACGGAAGATGATATCGAGAATGATAGGGAAACAATGATTTAGCTCCCGATAGATGATGTTTGTGATGGCCCAGTGAAAAATAATATGAAAAGAATAAAAAATGTCATTAACTCCCACCCTAAAAGACCCTTATAAGGTAAAAGGGGTAAAATGAAGTGTCATTTTCACCCTGCTGCTACAGTAAAAAGTGAGCTCTGACAGTGACTTGGCGAGATGGAGATCCCATTGCACAGGCATAGATTCAAGCGAGCGTGCCGATACCAGAGACTAGCTACGTATGGACCACCGGTGAGTGATTCCAACCGTTTATGTTTTCGAATTTTGCATTTTGGATCGATTTTACAAATGTTTTGGATCGGATTTATTTTTTTCACACGGTTTAGCGCATCTGAGAAAAGTTTTAGCGCATTCGACAAATTCCGTAGCGCATATAGGAGTAGGCAAAAAATGGATCCTTTAGCGCATTCGACAGATAGAGTAGCGCATCTAGGTTAGAATCGGCTAGGTTGATCCTGTAGCGCATATACAATCTATTCTGGCGCATCAACTTCCTGGTTTAGCGCATCTGAGTAATCTTCCAGCGCATTTAGGGACTGTTTTAGCGCATATACCTCTTGGTTTAGCGCATCTAAGCTCTGTTTCTGTGCATTCAAGGTGTTCTGCAGCGCATTTGACTCTTTCTCCAGTGCATATACCTCTTTTTGCAGCGCATTTAGGGAACAGAATAGCGCTTTTAGGTTTCTGTCAAAAATTTTATAGACCCGAATTTCTGACATTTCTCTCCCATGTTGAGGAAGTGGAAATCAACCAAGTTTGTCAAGAAATTAGTCTCCAATAGGATCAAGAAACCCAAAACGAACTTAAGTTACAAAGAAACCTTAGACCACAGAGAATTTTTGTATAAGAGTCGATACGTCTTGCTCCATTATCGCAAATTTCTCCATAGATACCAAGACTACATTAGAGGATTCACTGACGATTACGATGTAGAACCTTTAGCTACTCAAGCTTATTATCAAATATTAGCGTTATCTCAACATCACAATCTTAATCAACCTCTTGAGTTCGAGAATATACCACAACCTTCGATTGAATATTCAACACATCCTAGTCAAATCCTTCAGTGACCTTTTTGATCATATCATAAGATTCCTTTCATATGCCTGTTTTTACAAGATCTCAATACAACAAAATAGGAGAAGAGTCTCAACGAGAGAGTCCTACCCATAACATTCAAGAAGAAGGTGAACGTGATAATCCTCATTTTACTGTGAATCGCAATCCTCTTTTCAGTGACGACAATATGGCTGATAGAGAGGAAAATCCATCTAATAAGTACAAAGACATGAAAAAAACTCCCGTAGATAGTGACAATGAGCAAGAGGAAGAACTTCACATTAGAGAGGCTGAACAAGACCCCAAGTTTCTTAAATCCATAGAAAAGATCCTGCAACGTGACAAAGAAAAGTATTTTCTCTTCCTAGCTGATCAAGGAGCTAAACTGCCTAAGGATTTTGATAGTGAGAAATTAAAGAGCAAAGAAGAAGAAACATCCCCATCTGATCTTACTGCTCTTACTCAACAATTTAAGGCACTCCAAGGAAAAATCAAAGAGTTACAAGGGGGAACGACAACAAAGAAATACACTCTTGATGACATATGTCCTTATCCTTTTGATAGAAATCTCAATATGATTCCATTTCCTAAACATTGTGAAATTCCCAAATTTGATCGTTATAATGGGAAATCGGATCCAATTGACCTGTTAGAGACTTCCGAAACATGACTTTAGAGTTTGCACATGAAGACACTTACTGCGACTATTCCCTCGGAGCCTTGGAGTTAACTCTATGGAATGGTTATCTAAGATTACACCTCCTGTTCAAACATTTGAGGAATTGATCAATTTGTTCATAACACAATACACCTACAACATCCAACACCAAATAACCATGATTGATCTTTGCAAAGTTGCACAAAAACCTGGTGAACCCTTCACTACCTTTCTTCAAAGATGGAGAAGAATGTTCGCTAGGTATCCACGTCATGTTCCTGAAAAGGAAAAAATGGTTACTTTCATCAATAGCCTAAACTCAGAAATGAGCTATCGCTTAAATCTACATTGTCCACCCTCCTTTGAGAAATTGATTGAGGATGCCATCACCATCGAAAGTGCTTTGGTCAAAAGAGGGACAATAAAACTTGACAGGGACAACCCTAGCTCATCTAACCATTACAACAATCAAGTCAAGTCTAAATTTTGGACTCGCAACAAAAACATTGTAAACGATGGTGTTGTAGATGCAAATCATGTCACGTCTAAGCCGTTTGTTTTGAGTACACCAAATACTACTCGTAACAATAATTACAACAATGTCAATTCAGTCGCGAATCAAGGAAACAATCTTCCCCCTCCAACGAACAACAATCAAGGGACTGTCAACAACCAAAACTACCATGGAAACAACAACAACACCTTAGGGAATACCTCAAACACGAACCCATAACGCTTTTCATTCTTCTCTAATAAGAGAACTTTCACTCCACTAGGACAATCCTTGGAATCTGCTTTCAAAGAGGTTATGGAAAAAAATGTCCTTACTTTGCCACCTCAACGCAATTATGAACCTAGTGTAAAACCTCCATCATGGAATGAAGCTTATTATTGTGATTATCATAGGTGCAGAGGTCATCATACAAACAACTGTCAAGCTTTGAAGCATGCTATTCAAGACCTAATTGACAAAGGCATTATCACAGTAGAAGGACAACAAAAATCCAATGAAGATCGCCAAGCATTTCGCAACCCTCTACCAAATTATCAAAAGGGAGAGTCTTCTGAAAAAAATGTGAATCAAATCGATGACACTGTAATTCGTCACCTCTACACGGATGATGAGCGAATCAATGTTATAAAAATCAAGGAGCAGATAGACAATAGACAAGTTAATGTCACAACGAGAGAACAAGCTAAAGTTGTCTTGAAAGGTGCTACTTCGAAATCCACTGAGCCCTTCCCTCAACATCGATATGACTTAGTTAACCAACTTCGAAAAACTCCGGCCCAAATTTCCATTTTAGAACTCCTAAATATTTCTCCTGCACATAAGGAAATTTTAGACAAGGCCCTTTTTGAAACAACTGTATCCACGGATTTGGATGTGAACCGATTTCAAGCCATGGTAGGACATTTGTCCTCACCCACATGTCTTTCATTTTCAGAAAAAGATGATGTTTCCATGACTCATCCCCACAATTCATCATTATACTTAGAGATCATGATCCATAAGTTCCGTGTTAAACGTGTCCTAATAGATGGAGGGGCTGGTTTAAATATATGTACTTTGAAGGTGGTTCAAGCTTTAGGATTTTCAGAGGACTCCATTGATCCTAGAAGGAAGATTACTATAAAAGCCTATGATGATGAGGAAAGAACGTCTAAAGGTCTAATCATGCTACCAATCAGAGTGGGACCTGTTATCAAAAATACCTTTTGTCAAGTTTTAGACCGGGATCATGCATATAACATCTTGTTGGGTCGTCCTTGGATTCATGAAATGCAAGTTGTTCCGTCCACTTACCATCAATGTCTTAAGTTTCCATATGACAGACAAGAAATCACTATATCAGCTGATAATTCAAACACCCAAACTTGTGCCAATGTCAGGGCTAATCAAGATACTTTGGTTCCAAACAATCGAGAAGTGCTTGTTAATACTTCTCTTAAGAATGATACACAAATCGATCAATTAGCCAAAAGCTTTGACAAGAAACTGCAGTTCAAGGAAAGCGGAGTTGGGGAATATTCTCTTTGTCTTGCTAATCTACCTACATCTCCTCGATCACATGGACAACCTTCTATTACACAACTGATATCAGTAGCATCAACATCAGTACAACTACAAACAGAACCAACTACCAAGTTCAATGGACAATTTATCAAAGAGAAATTCCCTATGGGGGATCCTAAAGATACAACAATTCTGAATTGGCTTTATAAGGATGAAGATGACACAGTTCTAAATGTCACCTTACCAACTGACAGATATGGGAAAGGATATTCCATCATGCAAAAGATGGGATATGACAATGGTCCTCTTGGAAAAAGAAAAGAAGGCGTAGTTGAGCCTATCCATCTTCCAGGGCTTGCTGCATATGATAAAACTGGACTAGGCTATGACACTACCCCATCCAACCAATCACAGGGTAATGTTTTTACACTACAAGAAGGTTCTGATAAGAAAGAGGCATGTTTGGCATCAATCCTGAAGTTCATAGAAAATAACTCTGATACAGATTCTGCTGAATATGAATGGGATACCATCCATGATGATGAATTTTGGAGAGACAAAGAGGTAGATGTCATACACAAGTATACACCCACTTTAATCAAAGGAGAATGTTCAGGGTCCCAACCACAAGAATCTGAACCACAAAGCAACTATGAGTCTAGTGATCCGAGTCAGATTTTAACGAACAAGACTATCGGGAGAATAGTACCATCATTGATCTACCTCATACCTCGGATCCTACCGATAAGTCTGTCTTGGCCCTAACCATCGCCGATTTCACATGACCAAATGACTTGTTACCTTTAATCCATCCTGATCTCATTGACTGGGATCTAACTGAACCTATTGATATACCTATTTTTCCAAATGACGAAGCTATCATAAACTTCCTTTCCACAGATGATGTAAATAATTGTTCCACTAGCGATTTTCGGTATGAAGTATTTAATCAGGAGAGTGTCAAGTCTCCTAGCTGCAAAAATGAAAATAAAGAAAAATGATCTAGTGGTGAAAATGAGAATTACAGTCAGACAAAAGATAAAATAAAGAGTGTATCAGATGGTGAAAACCTTTTCAAGGCACTAGCTGATGGGAAACTTGACACTCTCCCAGAGCACTATCATGAGCGATCGCCCATCTTGGTCGAGCCTACAAAGGAAATCAATATTGCAACTACAGATAATCCAAGGATTCTACAGGTAGTTGAATCAATGACAGATAAAGAAATCCCAGAGTTCATGAACTTTCTCAAAGAAAATCAAGTCAATTTTGCTTGGTCATATGCAGACATGCCAGGTCTTGATCCGGATCTCATAATGCATCATTTGTCTATTAAACCAGGAGCTAAACCAGTGAAACAAAAACTCAGAAAGATGCATCCTCATGTTGCACTACTGGTTAAAGAAGAACTCAAGAAACTCCTAGATGCAGGATTTAAAAGATCAATTGCCTATGCAGAATGGATCTCCAATATTGTCCCAGTAGCAAAGCCAGATAAACGCATTAGAGTGTGCACTGATTTCAGAGATCTTAACAAGGCCTTCCCTAAGGATGACTTTTCGCTTCCAAGTATTGACACTATAGTTGATTTAACAGCAGGCCATGCTATGTATTCATTAATGGATGGTTTCTCTGGTTACAACCAAATTAAGATTGCCCAGAAGACCAAGAGAAAACAACTTTCACTTGTCCGTGGGGAACGTCTGTTGGAATGTCATGCCTTTCGACTTAAAGAATGTTGGGGCTACTTACCAAAGAGCTATGACTACGATCTTTCATGACATGATGTACACATTCATGGAAGATTATGTGGATGACATATTGGAAAAATCATACACTAGAGAAGGACACCTGGAGATATTGTCAAAAATATTTACCAGATTGGAAAAATTCAAAGTTCGCCTAAATCCTAAGAAATGTGTTTTTGGGGTCACATCTGGAAAATTTTTAGGATATATAGTTTCAGAAAAGGGAATTGAAGTAGATCCTGCTAAATTTCAGGCAATCATGGAGATTCCTCCCCCAAAGAACATCAGTCAATTGAGATCATTACAAGGGCGACTTCAGTCCATCAGAAGATTCATTTCACAATTGGCTGACAAAATTCTACCGTTCACACATCTCCTGCATAAGAATGTTCCTTTTAGATGGGATGACAAATGTGAAATGGCATTTCAACAAATCAAGCAGTACCTGATGAACCCTCCAGTTCTAGTACCACCAAATTCAGACAAACCATTGATCCTGTACATTGTTGCAACCGAAACATATCTGGGGGCATTATTAGCACAAGAAGATCGTGAAGGAAAAGAACGTGCAATCTATTACATCAACAGAACACTGACAAGTCATGAACTTAACTATACTTTCATTGAGAAGGCTTGTTTAGCAGTAGTCTTTGCTTCACAGAAATTTTGACATTACATGCTAACTCATACAATCAATCTTGTTTCAAAAATTGATCCACTCAAATATCTACTAAGTAAAGAATCACTAACAGGAAGGTTAGAAAAATGGGTCATGATTTTGAGTGAGTTTGACATCCACTACATTGATCGCAAAGCAATCAAGGGACAAGTTATTGCTGATCAACTAGCAGACGCTCCTCTACAAACAGAGCACCCCTTACACATTGAATTTCCAGATGCTGATGTTTTCACTACAGAATCTAAGCAGCTATGGTCCTTATAGTTTGATGGTTCTTTTACTCAACATGGATCGGGGGCAGGCATTCTCTTTGTCACCCCTCAAGGACATACCATTCCTCGGTCATATAGGCTAATGTTTCCATGCACCAATAACATAGCCGAATATGAAGCACTAATCACCGGACTAAAGACAACATTGGAATGGAGGATTACCGAGCTACAAGTTTATGGTGACTCACAGTTAGTCATTAACCAAATCAATGAGGACTAAAGATGATAAATGTTGCCATACAAGAAGATGGTCGATGACTTCAAGAAGTACTTTGTGGACATCCAGTTCACACAAATTCCAAGGCTCGATAACAAAGCAGCTGACACTATGGCTACGATCGCATCATTGGTACAACTCCCAGAAAAAATAGACTCGCTATGAATTTCTGGTGGAACAATTATTTACACCTGCTTATGACACACCCGAAAGCCAAGTTATCTGCCATTTGGTAGGATCCGATTCACCCTGGTATGGTAAGATTTATGCCTACCTAAAAGATGACATTTTACCACCTGACTTATCCGTAACAAAAAACGTAACTTTATCCGACAATCCTCTCGCTATACCCTTATCGCTGATACCCTTTATCGCCCGTGGTCTTGATGGTACTTTACTTCGATATCTTGAACGGGACGAATCGGCAAAAAGCTTTACAAGAAGTTCATGGGGGCATTTGTGGTACTCATTCGAGTGGACTAACCTTATCCAAGAAATTGATTAGAATGGGTTACTATTGGCCTACAATGGAGAGGGAATCATTCACTTTTGTTAAAACATGCCCAAAATGTCAGATTCATGGGAATCTTATTCATGCTCCTGCACAAGAACTTCATTCGTTCACACCAACCTGGCCATTTTCTCAATGGGGGTTAGATCTAGTAGGGAAAATTCATCCTTCATCCTCAAATGGGCATAAGTTCATCATCATGGCGACATAATATTTCACTAAGTGGATTGAGGCAGTACCTCTATCTAAAGTCACCGGAAAACAAATTTCATCCTTCATACTCAACTACATTATTTGTCGATATGGTATTCCTAATGCCATTATTACAAATAATGGTCAACCTTTCAAGAATCAGGATGTTGATGAACTTTGTGAAAGATTCCATATTCAGCACAGATATTCAACACCTTACTATCCACAAGGGAATGGCCAAGCAGAGGCCTCAAACAAGACTATACTAAAGATTTTGAAGAAGACCGTCAATGATTCAGGGAAAGATTGGCATGTTCAACTCAATCCCGCCTTGTGGGCTTACAGAACTAGTGTCTGAACGCCAACAGGAGCAACACCTTTTGCCCTTGTCTATGGAGCAGAAGCCATATTGCCTTTAGAGGTTGAAATACCTTCACTAAGAGTATCACTGAAAGGTCTCATAACAGAGGATGAATACAGAGTTTCCCGACTACAAGAGTTAGAACTTCTAGATGAAAAGAGGCAGATAGCAGCTGACCATTTGAAAGCATATCAACATATGATGTCTCGCAGCTATAATCACAAAGTAAAGCCACATACCTTTCAAGTGGGTGATCTAGTTCTAAAAGAGAACCCACACAATCAACAAGACAGAGAAAAGAAAGGAAAGTTTGAACCAAATTGGCTAGGCCCTTACGTGGTTATTGCAGTGTACGGTTCGGGAGCATACAAGTTATCAA
Organism: Sequoia sempervirens; assembly: GCA_007258455.2. Taxonomy (NCBI): domain Eukaryota; kingdom Viridiplantae; phylum Streptophyta; class Pinopsida; order Cupressales; family Cupressaceae; genus Sequoia; species Sequoia sempervirens. The sequence continues at coordinate 34,925 of VDFB02029575.1, read as the reverse complement.
CGCCAGAAGGAGACCTGTTTGATGAACCCATCAACAGCATGCATCTCAAGAAATATTATGTTTAAGTCAGCTATCATCATCCAGAAAAAGTCTTGAAGAAATACAAAAACAGCAGAAAAAGTCCTGAAGAAATACAAAAATAGCAGAAAAAGTCCTGAAGAAATACAAAAACAACAGAAAAAGTCCTGAAGAAATACAAAAACAAGCAGAAAAAGTCCTGAAGAAATACAAAAACAGCAGAAAAGTCCTGAAGAAATACAAAAATAGCAGAAAAAGTCCTGAAGAAATACAAAAACAGTAGAAAAATGCAAAAAATAAAAAAAATGTCATAGGGTGAAAACCTGGCAAACAGGCAGTCTATTGATAGAAAAATACAAAAAAATAAAAAAGAATTCAGAAAAATGCAATAAAAATAGATAGTGAAAATATGGCAAACAAACGCTATCTGTACCTCTCCATCTATTAGTTCCTGTTTTGCACTTTGGCTTTTTAGCTTTCCTTTTTCCGCATCTTTTTCACATCTTAGGGTTATTATCGCATCATCCTGCCGTCATTTGCCTAGAGTGATAAAACGTCTTACCATGGATTGATCATTGTACATATTCCTTTTCGCAAGTTGTGTCAATAAACGGGGCAAACACTCAACTGGGGGCACTTAACTTTCATAGCATGCTAAGACAGCTAAACAATGTCATAAGATTCGATCATGCGAACAAACAATCAACTCACGCAAAACCTTATTCGATCATCAAGCCTTCTCATGAAACACTTTTCAGCAAATACCATATCATTGTCGATTGGATGATCCAAAAATCTGAATAATGTATGAAATAACAGTATTACATGTTTGACCAAAGGTTGTTTGATTTTCGATATCATAACTCTAGAGCACACTCGATGATGTACTGAACTAGAGTGGCAAGAAATGAGAATGATTTTTCTTTGTCTGTTGTCTTGAGGTTAACGGTCAATCTGATGCAAATATGTCACAGGACATGATGAACAAAGCAATATCATCAATGATAGTTCCACATTTGCATCAGAAGGGTGGTTAATCTTTGTTTGTTTATGCAAGAAATGCTCAGGTCATCTTGGTTCAATTATACCTCAATGCTTGCGTTCGCTTGCTATATCAAAAATCATGAAAGTTGTACTCAGGTCATCATTGGCGCTAATTCCCCCTCTGATGCTTGTACATACTTCCAACATTTTAAATTCTCTATGATGATTCAAGAAGGCTTATAACAGGCTCAGCAAATTGTTTAGTTTCATTTAGTTGCATATTTGTTAGATCATTGTATATATCTGCATATTGGATTCACATCAGTGTTTTGAACGGCTAAATGAAAACATTAACGGTTGTCATATAGTTTTGAACTCTTTGTGGAGGACATTTGGACATTTGATTCATTTATTACTAATTCATTTTTATCATTATCATCATCATTCTCATTTATCATTCATTCATTTTATCATTATCATCATCATTCTCATTTATCATTCATTCATTTTATCATTATCATTACCATTCTCATTTATCATTCATTCATTTTATCATTATCATTACCATTCTCATTTCTCATTCATTCATTTTGTCATTATCATTTATCATTTCTTTCATTTATTTTATCATTATCCTTCTCATTCATTCATTTTATCATTCATTATCATTTTTTATCATTATCATTTATCATCCATTATCATTTTATCATCATTATTATTCATTATAATTATCGTTATCATTATCACCTATCATTATTATTTATCATTATCATCTATCATTATTATTTATCATTATCATCTATCATTATTATTGATCATTCATTATCATTTTATCATCATTATCATTTATCATTCATTATCATTTTATTATCATTATCATTTATCATTCATTATCCTTTATCCATCATTATCATTATCATTATCATTATCATTTTTCATTTATCATTTATCATTATCGTTATCATTACCATTCTCATTTCTCATTCAATCATTTTTATCATTATCATTTTATCATTTATCATTTACTATTATTTATCATCATCATCTCATATCATTTCATTTATCATCACATTGCCATTTTCATTACATAAACATTACCAAGCAAATCATTTATCTTTTCATCATTATCATTATCAGTATCACATTCGTTATCTATCATTTTCCTATCACAATTCCATGCTGCATTTCATACACACACTATTCATTTCTTTATTTGAAAAAAAATTCAAAAATCAACAACTCATATTTACATTCTCACAAATCATTGCATCTACATCCTAGATCATCCATTTGCATCATATCATTAGATCATCATGCATCATAAGATTAGTCCGCAAAAAACAATAAACACATATCAAAATCCATCTCATATCACACATGCACACAAGTAGCATCCATATCACATCAAAAATGCACAAACATATCATCATCAAAAACATCGCCGCTGCATATCATCGCTCATCAAAATAATACAAGTGTCCAATGTCCAACGAAACTAAAAAGTTCAAAACATAATACATGAGATATGATCAAAACTCAATATACATGCCCTGCATATGTGCAAAATATATCGGTACCAAACAACTAGCTGGTGGATGCCCCTGAAGGAGCTGGTCCGGAAGGAGGCAGCCTGCCACTAGTCCCTGCATCAGGATCCCGTCGAGGCCCTGTAACCTCTCTGCCATGTGTCGATGTCCGTGATCGGGTCCTCGTCCTGCTATGTGATCGTGGGTAAGGCTCTCGACGCTCAGGAGGACACAACTCCTCATATCGAACTCTGTAGTACTCGGCCTCTCTGGCTGCCGCAAATCCCTCTGCAATGGCCTCCCGTAAGGATGTACTCTCTACGGTACCCATGAGTCTCTATGCCACACCCTTGGCCTCCAGTGCCCACCGTCTAAGGGCATCCCTCTCTGCCACCAACTGTGTCACCTGGGAATCAGGGGCAGGCATCTGAGCCTGTACCTGTGCCTGAGCCTAAACCTGTGCCTGTGCCTGAGCCTGTATCTACGTCTAGGCCTATGAAAGCTGTGCCTGTAACTACACTATGACACTCTGAGCCTGAGCTATCTGGCTCTGTAGTTGTGCCTGTTGTCCCTAAAAAGTCTGCACCTGACCCTGCAATGCATCTATCTGTGCCTGTTGAGACAAGGATGACACCCTAATCACTGTCCATGGTCTACCACCGGATCTGGCTCGCCGAAGAATCTGTGCTCTGCCAAGACTATCCAACCTCTGCTGCCTCTCCTCATCCCCATCATCTCCCCTATCATCCCCGTCATCTGAGCTATCCTCGTCCTCATCTCCTCCTCCGCTCTCCTCACCCTCCTCATCTCCCTCCTCCATCACCTGCTCTCTGCCACCCAACACCTGCTCTCCACCGGCCACATCCTCCTATCTCCCTGCCCCTAGCTGTGGCGCTACCCCAATCGCCCGTGGCTCATCTGGCACTGTAAATCATGGAAATGGATGCGTATGAAAATATTGTGCATAATCATCCGTCATCCCTGCATCCTGCACCTCTGGCATGTCGGTCCATACCTCGGGCTGTAAGGTAGAATACTCTGTGTATGCTGCCTGGTATCGAATGCAAGGTCCCCATCATGGATCACCCTTGCACCGCCCATAATGAGCAATGCCCTGGGGCATCCCCTGTGTGAATCCAAACTGTCTCAGGACCCGTAATGCCAAAAATATCTCGATAATAAAGGGAGTCTGCCCTATCAGATATCGCGGCTTGCAGAAAAATGGCATCTCCAAGTGATCAGTCGCCCATGCCTCGCAATTCGTGTAGGGTCTCCATATCACTGCATCAATGTCATCCAAAACCCATCACCAATACTCTACCTTGCCTAGCTTTTGCTGGACAACGGCACCAGAATATGCATACACATACAGCCTCCCTGCTAGCCTATCTCTCGTGCAATGTGGTCTCGTGATCGCAATGTGCTCCCACGCCCAGATCTGTAGCAGTGTCACTCCACTCGCCAAGCTAGTGGATCCTCTATATACAACCTGATGGAGATCATGATACATGTCGGCCAATACACAGCTCCCCCAGGAAAACCTTTGTGGCTGTGTCACCAACCACTCCAGCATCCTACCCCAACCAACTGTGAATCCCTTCGACCGATGGTCCGGTCCAAGGAACCCTTCGATAAATGCAGCCAATATAGCAACTAAGGCTGGATACCTACTGAAATCCTTCCAGTCTATCCAGTAACCACATATGCTCGGATCGCCACATACCCGTTGCAGCGCCTCGGTCCCACCAATCTCCTTGTGGTCATAAACCACAAGGGCGCCAACAACTGGGATCCCAAGAATCCTGTACACATCCTCGGGCGTCACACTCATCTCACCAATCGGCAAGTGAAAAGTGTTATGCTCCGAGTGCCATCTCTCTGCCAAGGCGGTCAACAGTCCCCTGTTGGCCCGAATGCCTCGCGGCATCACCAACAAAGGTCCCAATCCACAATCCTCTATCAACTGTAACTCGGCAGGGGTAAGCTCTCCTATCCACTCCCAACATAGTGGGAACCGCTCTCTAATCTGGAGGCTTTTGAAAGCCTCCTATTTTGTTTGACCATCACAAAGGACACATTAATCAGACTCATATCATGTGATCTATCTAAATATCAAATCAATTTATTCTATCATCATCTACTATTTGTTTTTTCTTTTCAGGAAAGCAAATTTATCAACACAACAAATCCTTTTCTATTTGTACTTCAATCATGAATGCAAATTTATATCCTCATTTTACTAGTTGGTTTCTATCGCAGAAAGCAAATTTATCAACTATCTACTCTTTGTTTTTCAATCGCGAGAAGCAAATTTATCAACCACAAAATCAATCAATCAATCAAATTACTCTTTGTTGATTCGTCACAAAGTTATCAGCTATCTACTCTTTGTTTTCTATCTTGGAAGCAAACTTATCAGTTCTCTATCGAATTTTCTATTATATCAGCATGATGGTACTACAATTCATCTATCTATTGACTAAGGAAGCAATTTAAAACATCATTTTTCATCACACAAGCATTTTGTGAAAAATTTCCTAAATGCGCTATTTTGTTGCCCATATGCGCTAAAACACAAATGTGCTAAAGTTTTTCTCATATGCGCTAAACTGTTTCCTCGATGCGCTAAAACTCGGGATGCGCTATTCTATCCTACGGATGCGCCACTCTAACTCTCCAAAGCGCAACTTTATCATTTTCACACCCTAGCCCTATATGCGCAATTTTGTGCCCTAGATGCGCTACAGGATCAACCTAGCCGATTCTAACCTAGATGCACTACTCTATCTGTCGAATGCGCTAAAAGATCCATTTTTTGCCTACTCCTATGTGCGCTACAAAATTTCCTATATGCGCTACGGAATTTGTCGAATGCGCTAAAAATTTTCTCAGATGCGCTAAACCGTGTGAAAAAAACTAAATCCGATCCAAAACATTTGTAAAATCGATCCAAAATGCAAATTTTGAAAACATAAATGGTTGGAATCACTCACCGGTGGTCCATACGCAGCTGGTCTCTGGTATCGATGCGCTCGCTCGAATCTATTCCTGTGCAATGGGATCTCCATCTCGCCAAGTCACTGTTAGAGCTCACTTTTTACTGTAGCTCACCTTAATCATAGATTGATAACCTCTCATCGATACCTAATCCCAAAGTATCAATATACTCATATTGAGCAAACTAACTCATCTAATCAACTGCAATCACCACTATAGCATTTACAGATATATCTATCAACTGCTCGATATGATTACAGTATCCATCACTCACACTGGTGGGGACTAGTAATAATTGCTCAAACTTTGTATATCCTCCCACAATCTGTTGCCAAGAAGCCTATAGGTACACGAAGTCACTCCACCCATAAACTGATGTTGTCATCATCAACAAGAGAGTGCTAGGGCAATAGCTATCACAAATCATTACCCTTGAAAAAATAGGAAATGTGAATGTAGGAATGACCAAAAGAACTCCTCTAATAACCATATTACCTCTACCAATTAACACCCCTTGAGAATCACTCCACCGCTAGGATGGAGGTATTGACCAATCCATCTACATGTTATCATCCATTGTCTTCTATGAGCTGATTGGAAAGTGGACAGTGGTGTCAACTCTAAAAATTTATTCACCAAACCAGTTTTGAATCAACCTCTACTAATTTTCCTTGGCCCCTAAGTCTTATGATTACCATTAATCATACTCACACACATGTCCTCTTGACTAATGCAATAACTAATGATAGTTCTGATAAATATGAGAATCAAGTCTATAACCATCTTGGGATTGTCATAGCTACCATAATTGGGTGATCCCCTATCAATACTCAACCTCCAAGTGTTAGAGTGACAATCCAATGCACATAAACCCATGCAATCAACTGTATCCTCCAACACCAAGTTTGATAAATATGTATACCACAGTATGGAACAACCACAAATCATCCAAGAGTAAGATAAGACCCCTTGCACCAAATGTGAGAATCCTCTTACTTGTTGCAAGTTGATAAAGTTATACTAACTTAGCAATCTAGGAATATGGTACTCACGAACACTTACTACAAAGAAATGATGAACAACATTTTTAAGATTAAGAACCCTCAAGGTTTCAATTGATAATCCTCTCAAGGAAGTGTCGTTCAAGGTGACCCAAGATAGTATCTTCATAAAGCACAAATTATCAAATCCCTTCTGAAAAGTCAATCTTTTTGTGTACCTTGGATCTATCCACACTAACACATTCTTGTCTATGATATCATGAGTGTCAACATGAATAAGCTACTTAACAAAATCACCCACTTGAGACTTATCTATCTCCTTCTGATTATCAAATTCATTCATAGGAAATAGACTGTTATTAACACTCATAAAATTCGCATATTCTTCATTATTTTTAGTGATGTCTTCATAAGTTTCATGCATACCTTCTTCCAATCCCGAATGCTTATAGTTAATTGTTGATTCCTGAAGAGTAGCATGTTGGAAGATACCTTCAAAAACCTGTTATATTTTTTATTTCGTGGTTGCAATCCTTGTGAAACTCATTAAGTTCCTTAGCCTCTTTTTCCTTATCTTCAACTAGCTTGATAACATGATCCCTATATGCAAGCACTTGTGAGTAATTTGACTTCATTATCCTCAAGGCTTCTTTCATTACTTTTTTTAAGAGAGGATCCCCTTTCAATGCCCTTTTGTCTCTTTTCAACTTGGACCTTCCAAAAGAGTTCTTCAACAAATTTGTGTGAGTTTTCAACATGAATTAGAACTGCCACAACCTTATCTTTTGTGACTATCAACTGATTCTTCCAATCATATAACTCATTAAGCCCTTGATAAGGATCAACCTCACACCATAAATTTTCAGATCTGTCTTCAAGAACGTGACTCTTAAATTTAGTCACCCCTATGACATTTCCCTTGCATATTCTAGGTTCTATGGTAAGGACAGTGTTGTGTTCAAAAGAGAGATCATCATACACTTTTTCTCCACCATATTTTAGTGTTGAAATACTTGGATCCCATGAATTGATGAGATGATGGTTTGGATCTGAACAAGTAAGCTCATCATGTTTCCCATGAATGGTTGTTTCCTTAAACAAATTACCATCAGAATCAAAAGTGTTGAAGCTAACATGGGAATTTCTCTCCATAGGTGTTGTTTGGAAATCAAATTGATATACATTGGACCTTGGGAATTCTTTCCCAACATCTAAACTATCCTCACTAGAGTGATGTAAAAATTCTTCAATATATGTTGACTTGAAAACTTCAACATACTCAACTTCTCCCTACTCTTTTTTTGGAAAAACAATAGCAACCTCAATAAATTTATCATCTGCATACCTTTCCTTTGGAACATTTAGGTACTCCACCTCATAACTTTCTTGTCTTGAAACATTCTTTTCATAATTTGAGAGGTCATAGGAATGGTCCATGTGGGCAACCTTTTCCTTAATTCTTTGTAATTGTTGTTTTATGTGAGTAGCTATCAACTTCGCGTCCTTCTCCCTCATTAGCCATTCATCACACATTTGTTGGTTCCCCACTACAACTAGTGTGCTTGTTTGCAATGTGATTAATCCCTTTCCTTCCTCATGAATACTAGGCTCCAGCACAGATAATGCATTGTTGTTAGTAGAGAAACCAAAATCAAAAAATTCTTCCTTTTTCAATTTTTTGATATAGTTATATGGTTTTGTCTTACTTCGATTTCCTTCCTCAAGTATTCCCAAAAAGTCATCAAAGGAAACTTGATTTTTGAAATCATTTGGTAATCCTTGGTACTAAACAACAATTTTATTGGCTTCTATTTTCATTACCACCTGCTCATCTTCTTCCTTTTGTAGGAGTTTTTGAAGGGTGCTTATATTACATTTTGATTTTCTCTAAGAGTGACAAGACTGTCCATCTGAATCATTGTTAGATAGCTGAAATTTTCTGAGTCACAAACCCAAACAGGCTAGCAAGATCTTCTACTTTTATACCACTATAAGGTCCCTAACCTCTGGTGTAAGATTTTTTTGTGATTGCCTTGGTTTGATAGTCTTTGTTTTAAAAAATTAGTATGTTTCAATGTATGCAGGTATTGGAAAACAATGGGTTGTACATTTGAGTAATGACAGAGTTAAATATAATCATATTGCTATTGCATCTCAATACAAAAATATGTTTTGATCATCAACAATAGAAATCCTAGATTGGAAACACACTAAAAAGGTAACCCTATGAAAAGGGCTTCTCTAATAAGCACTAATGATGCACAACATTGACTTATTAGTAGTTACAATAGACTTATATATAATTTTCTGAGTGCAATTTGTATCATAATAAATAAACAACAATTAGAGAGCAATTTTTTGAGTTTACAATATTTGGTAATTGCTTAAGGGAGTCCCAGATTAAACTGTCAACATAATACACTTCACTAAAGTGAGAAAATGCAACTACAGTCGCAAAACCTACATAATGTAATGTAAGAAACACCCAGACCTAGATTAGTTCATTTTCCCCAAACTAAACAAAGAGAAAGTTGTCTCAGCGATGCCCAAAAAATGTTAGCAACAATTGAAATCCCTTCTTTGGCATTTGATTCTCCTGTTTAAGGGTGTGCTCAACCTTGTCTCCTTCTCATGTCACCTTCTATGGCCTCCAGCTGCAAATGTGTCAAATTTCCAACAAAATATGAATCGCCTCTCTCAAAACAACACGTCATCCTTAGTTTGTTGCAGCTTCAGTAATATGGTGACCCAAAATAAAGTATTCTATTGAAAAGGATTGCACCTAGTTTTCTTCACAATAAACATTTTTTTTTAATCCTTCCACCAATAACCACAACCTTGTTGTGGTGTGAAGATGCATTTCTTTCTCTGCAAACCCATTTTTCTTTAACTCGCCCAGTATCTCAAGAACACGCCTTTTCTATGACTTCCATGTTTGAACATAGTGCACCTAGGGTTAGTCCACAATGTCACGCCTTCAAGGTGTGTGTAGAACCTTAAACTCAACTTCCTTGAAGTAGCAAGATCTCATAAATAAAAATCATGAAATTCTATAGTAAATTTTCCTAGCTAGGATAGGATCTTTCACCGTCGAAACTATCATTCCAGGGTGAGAAACCTACCAACATGATAGCTCTCTAGCTTTTTGTCATGAAGTAAGAAAATAATATCCAGAATGAATCGACAATGAGATTTTTTTTTTCCTTAATAAAGCTCCCACTTAATTTCCCCTCAAAATTATAAAGTGATTTTATAAAGTTATATTTTAGTTATTTCACTTAGTCACTTTATAAACTTGATTTAATTAATTACTTAATATCACCTTCTTAAAATTAATTTGATACTTAGGCAATATTAAATAATTAAGTAAATGATTCCCTAAATTCAACATTAGCCTTCAAGAATTAAAAGGCTAAGTGATCACCCTAAGTGGTTGCTGGGAAGGGGACATTACAAGTTCCTTTTGTTGCTTTGGTACCCATAGTTTCCTCGGAAAAATCTTTCCAGCTTCCAATATTTTAGCATTCTTTAGTAGGTTTCTTTCTTGCTTGAACCGAGCTTTTCCTTTCTTCTCTGTATCTGAGAGGTATTTTGGCAAGGGGAACTTTATTGGAATGGCATTGGGAGATGAAAGTGGCACCGTATAGTTAGAGATCATGTCAAACCAGAGAGGACGATTTCCAAGAGATTTCAAAGACTTTCTTGAATTCCTAGGCTCAGATTCACAGATATCAAAAGGCTCTTGTTTCTCTTGATTAAGCTTTTTTCTTGGGTGTAATGGAGGCCAAAGGTAAGAGGAATATTTTGGTAGGAAATTGTACTAATAATTTATAGACTACTAGCCCTTATGATAGTCATGGGACCATTGGAAGTGACTGCCAATTTTGGGATTCTGACCATAGCCATGAGGCCCTTAAAAGCAACCACCTGTTTTGAGATTCTAGCCAATTTTTTTGAAAACCTGGCGGTTTGCAAACTGTTGATCCCTACGACAGCCATAGGGCCCTTGGAAACGATTGCTGATTTTGAGATTCTGACCGCCATTTTTGAAAACATGGCAGATTACAAACTGTTGATCCCTTTGATAGCCATGGGGCCCTTGGAAGAGACCATCATTCTTGAAGATCTGACTGCCATTCTTGAAAAATTGACTGTTGCCTTGAAACGATGTGAAACCTAGATTCGATGCATTCTCCTCCCCATATATCATATATATACTTATATATACATATATATTTATTTAATTCTTATACATTTATATATTATATATTTTTATTTAATACATTTTAATGATAGTTTATTTGAATTAATATAAAAATAAGATTGGAAAATTGAAGAAACAATATGATTCATATATATATATATATATCACTTTTATTTTTCTTTATCGAAATAGATTAAACCAAGACTCAAAAATGTTAAACCTAACCCTTTGACTCAACTTGACCCAACTTAGACAAAACACAAAAGTTGAGGCAATGATAAGATTAGGGTAAACCTACGCGAGTGTGTACCTCAACTCAATTGGTATTAACTTGTTTATTTCCAAAGTCTATACTCCTCTCTCCAGTGATACTCTCTCTCCATGTGGAGAGTAAGAAATTGGTTTTGCATTTCACTTAGAAATCCAATCAAATAGTTAGCCTATTATTAATCATAACATCATCATAATCTTGATTAAACAATAGTAATAAACATCAAAATTAAAATATATTACATTGCATTTAATCTCATCAAAATTTTGAATAACATATATAATCATCATCAGGTATCAAAAAACATTTTAACATAAAAAGTTAAAAGTAATACTTAAAACAAAATCAGAGTGTCACACTGTAACATCCATATAATTTTTACCAATTATGTGTCATAAGTAGAAGGCTTCAACCATCACAAAATTGTTTTAATAGAGTTCCTAACTCATGAGAACCATTATAATATGTCTTGATCACCATAATGGATTTCAACATGGATATTTTTATTTAATAGAAAAGTTTGTAAAAATAAGGGTCCACCATTAAGATTAACATGGGAATTACATTAAGGAAACTCTACTCCTTATTATATGTTTTAATGTGTGATAAAGCACCACTACCTTCTATTGTAGAAAAAAACCTTAGATTATGAACATGGTGATGTGAATGAGTCTTTTTCTAGTCAATTAGACATAGAGATTTTAGAGATAGAGAGAGAAAATTATTTTAATTTTCATAAGACTTTTCATGGGACTAGAATTTTTCTAAAAAGTCTCTTACACACATGAGGATTCTTTCATCATTTTACAATAGGAAAATAGTAACACAAATAAAATGGAGGCAGAGAATTGAATTATTGCATTTCTTAAAAGAAGAAAGATGGAATGGTGATAGGCTTAAAAAATATTGTATCACTCTTTAAATACATTTCTATTTTGGTAAATACACTTTGGTAGAGAGTAAATGTATCTACCAAATGGGGTTTTCACCCCTCTTAGGGTTTTACTATTTAATAAATATTTTTGTTGTGTTGCATATTTACATTAAGTAAGGACCTAGCTAGTTTTAGAAAAATAACTTTGCATCACTCATTAACATCAATATTATTTTGTTTTTCCTTAGGGATGAAGTCACCCAATTGGGATTGGCAAGAAAGAGTACATTTATTAAATGAATCTATTAGTTTCTATTGATATAATATAACATGTAACTCTAAAGAGTTGAGATGTTCATAAATTAATCATAACTCGTAAAAGCACTACTCTTGATAAGTATTATCATCAAATAGAACACAAAGATAAACTTTTTCAAACTTTTGAGAAAAGGAAAATTTTCAAGATCAAGATGAATGGTGGTCTTTACATTATAGATGAGGGAATACGATATATGGCTATTAGGAGTGTGGATTCTTGTATGATATATCCAAAGAGTAGGAGGAAGTTGATAATTATTATTAGTTCCAAGTCTATTGACTATTTTCCTTAAGATTTATTGATATATATATTTTTTTCAGTTTTGCCTAGCCATTGGACAATGGGAAATAAGGAGAGGAGAATTATCATTGAATATGGAACTTTTCCAAAAAATTGCTTCTTAATTTTTGAAAGATGTGTAATTGTTATAAATAAGCACCGCGAGTAATATAAATCTAGAATTTGATGTTTTCTATGATAAAATTATAGATATCATATTTGTGGTACACTTAAGATCTAGGTGACCTCAACCCATTAAGTAAAATAATTTACTAAAAAAATTATGAAGGTGTGATCATCTAAGTAGGAGTGATTTTATGGAGTTTTACCCATAAGATCTAAGCCCTAATATAGAAAAATTCCAAGGAGAAGTAAAAGATTGGACTTGTTGAGTGAGTGTGTGGTTATGGTTACTATGTTTCTAAAAATAAGGACTTTCTTAGAATAAACTTGAGAGACTTTTTCCATTTAAATATAATAGTAACTCATATATAAAATTCTTAGTGCAAAAAAATTGCCACTAAAATGATTGTCAAAGGAACCTCGACCATCATGTTCTTCTTCAAGAGTAGTATGATTCAAGAAATGAAGTAAGATATGACTATATTCACATCTATAAATAACATTAGCAATTATAAGATACTTAGTGACATTTTTAAAATGCAAATTCAAACATTTTTTCTAGGGTTAAGAGGGAAGACCCCATCATATAGGTAATTATAAATATGTTAAAACCATTTTAATCACCATTTTATTTTCCTTATATTGGTAAGATATAATAGAGTAGAGTGGGATACTTAGCACAAGTCATCGTCACAACTAGGAAAATCACTATGTTGGGGTTTCAAAAAAAATGGTTTATCATGAGCAAGTTGTAGGCGAAATGCTCGACCCATTTTTCTATTAGTTTTGGGTGAAAATATTCAACGAAAAGGTTTTTCTTGCAACATGTTCAATCAAATGTATATCCACATTGGAGCAACCTAATTTCAATAAAAACATATTTGGTCGAATTGGTTTTTCTCGAAACTCTTTTGCTAGAAACTATTTTGTTAGCTGAAAATGTGACACATGTTTGTGCTTTTACCCATGCATTGTGCATAATCTATTTCCCTATATCCTTGGACTTGGTATGAGCTAAGTGAATCTTGGTAGAAAATTGAATAGAGAAACAACAACAACAACAACATGATCTATAGACTAATATGTCTAACAAGTTTTTAGGATGTTATGCATTAGATCAAGCACATAGTACCATTTCACTATCATCCAATAATTGTATAGATATTTTAACTCTTCATATCTAATAGTGATGCTTCGTTAGATTATCTTTAGCATTGGATGATATTGAGACTATTATTACTCCTTCTAATACCCTATCTATAGTTGAGGACACTCCTTCATTACCTATTGACTATTCATCAAAGTTCAGTGATGCTTCATCAAGGGAACTTAGAAATTCTATGTAACAAGTTCATATTATTCTTCCTAGTCCACCTCTTTGGGGCATATATCTAGTATATATTTCACATTTATTTTTGGAGTCCCACCTATAAAATATTGCATACAACTTTGGGGACTTAATCTTCCTCTTTGATGATTGATTATGTAGTTTCTATCTCCACACTTTAGCACTTGTTCTTCATTATTTTCCACATCATTCTAGATGGTCACTTTCTTTAATTAAGCCTAGGACTCCTAATTCATTTGTGACACTTCTTAGCATGGACATGGTGACACTTGAGCAATTTCTATAGACATACACTCTGATATTTTCTTCCCTAATATTCCTTTCAAGAATGGTAAGATATCTTACATGTACCTTTGGCCTTATTTCTTCTTAAGGGGAGAAATTATGTTCACTATTCTTGGACCATCTTCAACATTTAGTGTTGAAAAACAACCATTGGTGTAGGAGGCTACATTGAGGAGTCACCTAGTCTCTCTTCTTCTATCTCTTCTAGGAGGGAGTTTTTCTTCACATGATTTTATTCTTATCAATCTTTCAAAGAGGTTATCCAATCCTCTCCTTTGTCTCTTTATTTGGTGGGACTTTTCTTTCTCTCTTCTTGAGGGTGACAAGATTCTTTCTAAGGAGAGTTTTCCCTTTTATGATGTTTTATCCATTCTAGTTCCTAGAGGACACATTTTTGTACATGGGTACCTCACATGGCTACATCTTTTTTGGGACCCATTTATCCATCTTTTATACCCACTTAAGTTACTTTTATGGGGGTGTTGGTGCATTATTTTATTTTTGCATTTAGTTTATTGCATATTATGCACCCAAGATAGGATAATCTTGCTTAGACTTATTGCATTTAAATCATATGACTTGTACTTTCCTAGTTTAATGGAGATGTTGTGTACACATATGATTACATCTCTTTTACCCCACATTGGTAGTACATTCACATATTTTGTTGGTGTATCTTATAAATACCCACTTGTAGCTATCATATAAGAAATCAATCTATCATCATTGTATATTTGAATGCTTTGATAGAATAAAAAATTTCTCATATTTTGGGTCTCATGTGCTTTCATTGGAGCTCCTTGATGTTGATTAGTCATCTCTATGGTCAAATTTCACATTTCTAATTTCTTTGCACCCAAAAGTGAGGGTAAAATATAATGATGAAATTTGGGTAAACATGTCAATTCCCATTTAGTTTTAGGCTAATTTTGATTGAATTTCTTAATATCATTTCATATCGATAAATTGCACACTCTTGTGCAAAGTTGGGTTAATTCCCCAATCCTTCACTCATTCCCATTTACACTTACTCCCACACATTCCACCCTATCCTACCCCTATTTGTATGTGCTCCTATACTCCTATATACTCACCTTTATTAGCTATTTATTAGCGTTGTGTATCTAAACTTTCATCCCCTACCTTGATATTTGCATCTCCTTGTTCAAGTTAAACCTGCAACATGCAGGTTTGCTCCTATACCACATGGAATTGACTCAAAAAATCAAAAGTCTAAATTTAAATTTTGTTGACTCACTTATTTCACTAAATATTGCGAGTCAAATTCATACACTTTTGCCCAATTAACTAGCATGTATTGGTATTTAGATGTATTCAATGTGCATTAATTAATAAGCAACTTATATTCAAGAATCATGGGTATTGAGGGGAAGAATCATTCTAATAACACTTTGTTTTAGAGCATTAAGAAGAACCTACTCTACATCTAGTTCATCTAAGACGCCTATATGCATGATTGTTGTATTCAATATTCTTACGCAACTATAAAGCTTGTCTAATCAAGTGGATCAAGCTAGAAGAACATGATCCTTGGAATCCAATGATCTCCCCAATGTATTTTTCAATATTGTCAATCCTTACACATAAACAAATGTTAGAGTTTTAGGTAATAGTCTCGAATAATTAGCATAAATAGTCAATTCAAACATACAAATTTCAAATCACAATTCATTAATCCCAAGTGCAAGATTGATATTGTATAATGCAATTTCAATCCATAGAAAATTCAATATTATCAATCCCAATACATTCTTCAAATTGAGAGAATCTATTTTCTAATATCAAGATAATTAAATTCTACATAATATTAGACTTACATTTCTATTCTTTAATCAAATTGAAACTCTTGGACCGCATAAAAATCATACTTTGAGTAGGCGCAAAGTTTCACGTGTAAATTATGAAGGCACGAGAGTTGACATAAAACGTGTAACTAAGCGGCAGTTAGGGTCAGTGTTCAAACTCAAATGCTGATGGGACTATCCCTCTTAGACTAAGAAGAAAGGTCAGCTGCCTTTAATTACCCATCACACTTACTACCTCGGTCTTAGAAAGTGACCCAAATTTAATGTCATGACTTTATAAGTGACCCAAAATTTGTGCATACTTTAATGGGATGAAAGCAGAAATCATCCACGTTTTGCATGTGCCAAAATACAATAAGACACATGTTCATTTTTATTGGTGAATGTGGTAGGATTTGGAAAGGAGGATAGTATTAATTGGGTTGTCTAAGTTGTATATAATTATATTTTTACATGAATATAGTTATTGGCATGTAATTAGTTAGTATGTTTTGGATTATAGAAGAAAATGTAGCTTAGGAGATGTTATAGTTAAAAAAATGAAATATATATGTGATTAATTAGTCATGGTAAATTTTATGTTTTGTAAATAGTGAGAAGATAATATAGTTGTTTAGATGGGGATATCGATATAATAATAGACTTTAACAATAGAAGGAAGGATTTTATGAAATTTGAGAGGTGGTGAGAATTCATTTATTATTATATTGCAACAAAATGTAGTAGGAGCGCAATGTTACATGTTTCTAAATGTTATGTATTGCAACAAGTGCATGGTAGTGGGAAGGTATACAATATATATTTTTTTGATCCAATATTAGAAATAAGCAAGTTGCTAGAATATGATTATGAAATTTATTTTATGACTTTTTTCTAAACATTGTTGTTGCGCTCTGATAGACATGCATGATAAATATGGTAAGATACAAGTTGTTTGACTCAATGTATCATTGGATATGTTCTTGTGCACTATTTTTTTCCTTAAGAAGATATAATCATGTAAGAAAATTTGTTTTGATAATAGTAGTTATTCTCTAGATAATTGGTCTTATGTGCTACTAATGTAATAGTTGTAAAGATTTTGAAACTGTCAAATCTTAGAGGTAAACTTTAAAAGAAAATGATATATTGTTAGGATTGCTAAATGTAGGACACTATGCCTTAAGTTATTTATATGTTTAAATAAAATAAATTTTGGGACTAATTATGGTTCATGGGTGGGAGGAAGATATTTAGAAGGCTTGAAAGACATAACTAGGTTTTATAATAATCATAATGTTATAAATCTATTTTCTATATTGTCATGTAACTTTGATAGTTGACTACTCTCTTCTCTTTGAATTGTTATGATGACCGTAGTTGTCTCTACTTATGCCATGTTGACATGTAGCACATTTTTCACTTTGCGAGCTCCATTAGAACATGTGGCCTAAAGTGTTCAATGACTCATGATGTAAGGCCCACATGTGTCAACTCTTGCATTGTCCTAATCTTATATTAATGCTTAGGTTAGAACATGTTTTATGACTAGTTAACAAGTGTTTGAAGGACTAGTTTACAAGTGTTGTGAATGCATACGCAAGGCACTCAAACACTAATTGAGAAGTGTTAATACAATGTATATGTTAGGTGCATGCCATGTGTATGAGATGTAATTATGCCAAGCCTACCTTATTTTGTATTTGCATGTTGACTACCCAATCAGTCACCTCCTTATTTAGAGGGTTGGACCTTAGGGTCCCACATGATTAGGTGGTAGACTAATCATCATTGGTGGCTAATCATTTTTTTATGGCACATAATAAAGAACACACAAATTTGTTCTCATAGCTCTATTATGTAGTCATAGCTTTTCATTGTTGCATAGTTGAATACTTTTGTATTGAGATCAATTGTAAACTTTGTTTCAGTTGTAATAATTAATTTTGATCCATCATTGTAATTGACCAAAATCCTTCCATATTTGTGGACATAAATACCATGTGTAAACATTTTGTGATAGCTATCTAATATAATTCTATATCATATTTTGTAATAAATCTCATGTATTGTAAAGTCTTGATTATATGTCACTTAGACCTGTTTTATACTTAAGTTGGAAAGTGATGTATTGAAATCTTATACATTTTGAATGTGATGACATGGGTTTAAGGTATTCAATAGTTGTGTGCTTTTATAATTATCGCTAATGACTTGGGAGTTTCTCTTGATCATGTATTTTTTTAGTTGCATTGTTAGAAGAATGATACTTGCTTCTAAATAAGTATTATTTCTCTAAAATTTGATTAATTACTTTTGAGGAACTTGAACATTATTTATTAAATATTATGTATGTCATATTTCAATGCTCATAACCATTTGTAAACAAAACTAAACATGTGGAAGTTATGGATTATTTTATGTTAGACTGCTTTGGCTTATATTGGCTTGGTTGCACTAGTTTTTGATCTATTGAACTTTGTTAATAATTTTAGGGTCTCAAACTTAATTTTGGGAGAAATTTAATGGTAAACCTTTAATGGATCCCTTGTCTATGTTCAAAGCCAAATTTGGTGTCAATTAGGAGATCATGTTGTTTAAACTTTGTATTTTACCTATTCAAGTTCACCTCTTTTGCTAGGGGGCAATTCTACATAACCAAGGGTAAACCAAGAAATGTCAAGGTATTACTAGAAGTGGCAATGGAATTCCTAAATTGGTAAAATGGGAATTATTTTGAGAAAAAGGATAATGTTGTTTCATTGGATAATTGATGACTATTTTAGAAAACTTTCCTAAATGAGAGTTGACCCTTAGGTTTTGCCTTGACTTCCTATCAACTTACTCTAATGATTTATTTGTTGTCCTTTATTATCTATTCTCTTTTGTGTCATGGTTGTGTCTTTGGTTAGGAATATTTATTCCCTTGCAAGACTAAGATGAGATATTGGATCTCCCTACCATTCTACCTCATAGGTGAGTAATCTTAAAGTTTTAATGGTGTTCCTATGTTATTTTTTGATGTGTTGTGTCTAGGTTGAACTTGTTATCACCTGAAGTTGCACCCTTGTTGAACCTAATGTTCAACACCTCAGTGTAACATGGGAAGACCTCTTAAGACGTGGGTTTCTTGTAAGCAGAGGTCAACCTCCGGAGAAGGCCGACTTCCTTTGGTGTCACCTAAACTACTAATTCTGTAAAGGGAAAGGGAGAAGGAGAATGCATTAAAATGAAAATTAAATCCTAAGGTGATACACCGAGCTGATAAGAACAATGAGATACTCAATTTACACTTGAAAATTGATGATGGATATGGGACTGTACAACAAATTATGTGGATTATGCATACAAACAGGTTCGACATGCACACACTTTTAAGAAGGAAAAACAAACTTTCACAAATTAAAAGCTCATGTGCAATTGAGTAAACATAGTTTATAACCTACATGATACCACTTTTGCAAAGAAAGGCATGCTAACATGAACTAAAGCTGTAAGGAAAAGAAAGATTTCACTAAGTAGCTTGATGAATCACTTAAAAATGCACAATACTTCACAAGAACCAGAAGGAAAAAAAATGAAACATCAATAGTAATCAAGGTAAATTTTATATAACATGCTCCAAAATGAGTTACAGAAATTTGCTAATCTGAGAGAGGACTGTAAAAGTCATAGACTTTCGAAAAGCATCAGGAAATTTTTTTTACAAAGAGGCAAAAATGCCTTATATACAAGAGTGTGGTCGGCCCCTTAAGGCCTACAAAAATATCTGCTCAGAAAAGATCTGCCTTAGATCTTTTGCCTGAAATTAATGTTGCGTTCGATAGAATCCTTGTTGTCCATGTCAGTGTGAAAGATTTCCCTCAGGGGAAACCCTCTTGATCTTTCTGCAACCACCACATTCACTTCTGCTCCTCGTGTCGATCTTTGAATTCCCCCCAGTCGAGCTGCTTTGAATGCTCTTGAGCTCATGTTGCTTTTCCTTTCGTTAATCACCTTCATCCTGGTGAAATTGCCACAGCTTGCTTTTGGCCTCCTCTGATTGGTTGAGCCTATTCCACGTAGATTCTTCGGGCAGTCAAAAACTCCTTATGTCAGAATTGCATCTCGGTGAGACACTGGAAGTGTCTCACCGATGTGATTATGCCCCCTTGAAGTTATCGGCACAACAAGTGATAGTCAGTGAGACGTCTCAGTGAGCTCATTTTTCGTTGTGGCGAGACCCCCCGGTGTCGGCGTGACCTCTTGTCGAAACCAAAAATACTTCGGCGAGCTCCTCTATCTTCTATTGGTGAAACCTTGGTCTGTCGGCCAGACCCTTTGCCGAGCACACTACGGTCTCCCCAAACTCATATCTTTCGGCCAGACTGGTGCTTGTCGTCAAGACTTCGCCGAACTCCTCCATTCGTTGAGACTCCCACCGGTTGGTGAGACGTTTCACCGAGCTCCCTATGTTATACCGAGGGCATCCTCCTTGTCGGCAAGACATCTCACACTCGGCCAGACTTATGCCGAACAACCCCGCTCTCCCCGACTCCTCTTCATTTTCTGTCAGCGAGACATCTTTGATGTCACCCCGAACGCATTCCATTCCACCAAGCTCTTTATTTCCTTTGGCAAGACCGTGGCGAGTTGGGAAGACTTCATAGCGAGGGCCAACATCATACCGATTCCTGCTTCCGTGTCGCTGAGACATTCCTAGGTCGCCGAGACTTCTTAGTGAGCCCGAAATGTTATGCTGAAGACTTCTTCATGAAGCACTGTCGGTGAGACTTGTTAGTTTCGCTAAGAGGTCACACCGAGCTCTAGAACTTACCCCGAAGTGTACAACTATCACCAAGAGTTATACCGAAGTCATCAACACCATCGGTGAGACTTTCCATTCTCGCTAAGACTTCTTTCTGAGACTCTTTGTTACCCCGAACGAATGCAGTCGGTGTGACCTTCTCACGTCGGTAAGACTTCTTACCGACATTATTTCTTCCGGTGAGAGTTTCCCCGATGACTTGACACCATCTGCTGTCGGCGAGACTTTAACTCTTCGCTGGGACTTCTCACTGAGTGCTATAGGTTATCCCGAAGTGTGTGGTCGTCGTGAGTCTCCCCGATTTGCGATTGAATGGCCTATCGGCCAAAGAATTCCGCGCGATAAGAGGTCATACCGAACCCCTCTTGTCACAGTGATAGGCTCTACAGTGAAAGCATTCGGCAAGATAGAAACTAGGTCACAACAACCTGTTCAAAATAGAATGTATCAAAGCTGCTAGTCGGCCAGACAGTGAAGATGCCATACCAATTTGGCTCTAATGGAGGCTTCAGCCTGTGATTATTGAGGCATATTTTCAACAAAGCAGGCTTCCCCAACTAAGTTCACTGTGAAGTGTCATTAGATGCATGAACTAACCCTCAATGGAAATATCCCATTTGGCCCTTATGAACACCTACAACATAGATGCCTTGCCTGATTGAGCCTGAGGGTGAAAATTAGGTAACAAAACTAAAGGATGAAATGGTGCTTAAGGTTTCTTTTGTATAAAAACAGTTTCTCATTCTTTTACATTCATACCTATTTATGAGAGATGGTGACAATACTCAAGTACCCTACATCATTTTAAAGGAAAATCTACCTTCTCATTGCTCATTATGATGATTTCATCTTTTAATAATATTGTCTTTCACATATGTAGTCATGATATGTGCATTAACACTGCATTCTATGATTTTTATGGTGTGTCACAACAAATTTAGTTCACAAGTGTGTATTATGATATATTTGTGTTATAATTGTAATACAAAAAAATTATTAGCCTATTTGTTTAAATTGCTAATGTTCTAGGTCTATTCTTGGCACATTACATTGGTATTAAAGTACCTAGGTTACAATGTCAAGGGATTTTGGTTGTGTATGTGGTTTTTTTGCATATTTTGTGGAGTTGTATTGCATGCTAACTCTTGTGCCTTGTCTTATGTGGTTGGATAATGTTGTATAAACCCTATTACTTGAGGACTCATGGATCTAATCATGATCATTTGAGTGTAGATTAATCTCCTTGAATGATAACTAATATGGGATCTTAGATCTTAGATTCCATAATTTAGGTGTTTGAGCACCTTTCCCCTCATTAGGAAGCCACCCTATTAGTACAATGAGAGAACTTTATGAGCTTGATCCTTTTAGAAGTAGTGCATGAGGAGGATCCTCATCAAGAGTAGTCATGACTTATGGTGAGGCAAGTCACTAGAGGGAATAGGTATGGAGTATCCATGTTGTTGACCTTACCATCAATGGTTTTGTAAAAGGTGTAGAGAATTGAATATCATCAAGGAACTCAAGGAGGTTCTTGTAGACTATCTTATGGTAAGCATGGGGTCTTAGGGTAGTTGGAGAGTGTACCTTGACATTAGCAAGTCCTCCAGTAGGTCAAACTATTTTTGTTAGTACTTGAAAAATAGAAATAGAGGTAGTGTATGAGGGATTTTATTTCTAAATATCAATAGTCTAGGTGTAGTATGCATTCAATGTCAATTTCATTAATTAGATAACTTCCTCAACTCATGCAAGCTTGGGTCATAGGACTATGCTATTCTTGTGGCTAGTTTGAGACATATTTATTGATATTATCTATAGGGTATAATGGAAATTGATGGTCAAAGAATCTAGCTATTTTTTACCCATTTATGGGTAAGCAATAGTTGGTTGGTGTTTATGGATGAATTGCTAGTCCTTGTCATTTTTTACTAGTTGAGTTTTTTAGATTATTTTTATTTACCAAATGTGTTGTGTTGATAATATCTTTGGATTAATTATTATAATCTTGAATATGATGGATATATTAATTTTATTTTTGTTTATAAGGCTAGTTAAGTGAATGTCTCATATGAGTTACTAGGTAAACTTGTAATTTTTAGCTAGATGATGTTGAATTGAGGAATGGTCTATGGGAAATCTAGAGTAAGCATGATCTAATCTTATCAATTTTATCTCCATAGTTATAAATATTGTACTTTTATTTTATTTTTCTATGCTCTTATCCATGTGAATGGAAGGGACTGTTTGGATCTAGAATTTCCTTATTAGGCCTAGAACTTAAACCTATGTTGCATTGGATACTCCTCATATTCTATATGTATAATGTGTTTTTGGTTTTATCTTGGATGTGTGTATTTGTATGCATCTTCTTTTTTGTTCCCTAATATGTTATCCACGTGGTTGCAAGTTGGAATATATCAAATTTTCTAGTTACTATGTCATGCATAAGTTTTCACGCCTATTGTGTTGACCACTCTAGTATACTTTTCCATTAGGTGAATTTTGTATTTTTTACTCTTGATTATATGTTCCTAATTTAAAACTATGTGTGTCATCATGTGGAAGAGAAGCCTAGCACTAATAGGATAGAATTTTTGGGTAAAGACAATCTAAGTCCTTAATTGAATTCTTCCTAATATATGTTGTTAATTGAATGAATCCTAAAAGAGCATGAATATCTTTACCATAATTTGGTGTAATCTTAGTATTATGTTGGATTTTAAAGAACTTTATGATGTGTGTTTGTGTTGTGATCTATCACCTTGTAAGTTAGAAAAAATATATTTTTATTTTATTTGGCCTAATTTATAAAAATACTTGTATGTTGGTAAATTTGTTTAGACTCTTTATGATGCTCTTAAGTGGGATATTTGTTAAGATAAGGTGATATTAACCTTGCAATCATATGCACTAATGTTATATCTCCAACATCCTATGAATGGGTACTTGAACACCCATCTAGGTGGTTGAGAGATATTATTATCTTATAACTTTGAATATTAGATGTTGCAGCATTAAGAGGATAGGTTACTTATGATGATGTGGTTACAAATTGTTTGAAGATACATTAGGAGTAGTCATCTTGTGTCTACCTTAACTCTTAAATAATTTATATAATCATATATAGGTAGTTAGGTCATCCTAGGGGTTATAGTTAAGTATTTAAGTTGATCTGGATGGAAGAAAAGGCATAATTAGGTATATATAGGAGCTAGTGGCTAGTTATTATCACCATATTGAGTATTATTTTTTATTGAAAACTATTGGAGGTATCCCCCTTGAAGTGAGTTAGGAGGTTTCCCCCTCAAAGTGGAATATTATTATCAAGTATTTGAAGCATATTTCCTATTATATTCTTCTATTGTGCAATCTAATTTATTCTAATTGGTATCAAAGCATTATCTTGACACCATAAAGGTAAGACAATTTTTATTTATTTTATAGGTCATTTTGAGAAGCACATCTTTATGACTTTGGAGAGAATTTTACTAATTTTTAAAGGGTTATTAAAGATCATATTAAATATACTAGATCATCAATTTTAAAGAAATTGGATCATAATTCAAGGAGTTGTTGCATAATTAGGGTCATATTAGGGTTTCCACCTAATTCAATCTCAAAGCAGAAAATAAATAATTTTTTTTATCTCTTGATTTTTTTATCAAAAGAATATTTCTCCTACTATATTCCATGTTTTAGGTCATTTGGATAAGAGTTCAAGGATTTATTGTAAAAATAGAGTTTCCACCAAATATTCTCACAAGGCTACAAAATAGTGAATTTCTTTGAGATTTTTTTTAGGAAGTGATATCTAGGCTCTAATATGTTACAAAAAATCAAATTAATTTTATTTTTGTGTCATTTGTTGTAAAGATATTATTTTTGCACCATTTCAGGGTCTTTCATAAGAGACAAAAGGAATGCATTCACTTTTAGAAGGACACATGAGAAAGATAATCTAGTGGTGGAAGAGATGGATACATACATAGGGATGAAAAAAGAAACAATATGAAGGTGGAAATTAAACACATGGGTGAAAGACTAGCCAATGAATATGTAAGGAGGAGGATGAGGAGAAGGAGAAGGAGAAGGAGAAGGGTAATAAGGAGCGGGAGAAGAAGAAGAAGAAGATAAACACCCATATCACCTTTTTTACTTTGGTTGCCTTGCATTTTACCTCATGCTTTAGATAAACACATTGATTATTCTTAAAAAGAAAAAAATGGAATTATGATATGTGCTCTATTATCACTTTATCCCCAATCACCACAACACACAAACATATGACTCTTAGGAACACACTCACTCCCCACATGTATAGTCATTCACCCATAGAGGTTCTTGTTTTTCTGTCTTGAAGAAATTATTGTTCAAAATCATGCATATCATCTCATGGGATATATTGCTCCCAAAATATGAGATCACTATTCACTATCACAATGATCTATAACTTGGTTTTCAACTTGATAAGAGGTAAATCTTAATGTGTATGTTCTTGTTTCTTTGCATATTGCTTATTTTTATGTTCTTTTATTTCTTACCCACAACATACTCTACCAAGGTCATCATGGTCCATTATATCATGGTGTGCCTTAACGATATGTTTGTTGGGGCATATTTATTAGTTATTTGATTTTCATGCATGCATGATTCAATCCTTCACACACATGATAAATTATTGTCAAGATTTTATATACCTTGGTGTATACCATCATATGCTATATCAAATTTAGGTTTTTCAACATACTTGAAAATTTCTTCAAAATCATTGGCATGTACCCATCTGCAACTTTCACAACCTTTCTCTAATTAACCAACCATGGTAACCATCACCTTTTCTTCACACCTTCACTCCAAATTTTCTCAACCCCCTATCCCTGTATATTTTGGCTAAACTTATTTTTTTTATCATATTCCTCCTTTTGACAACCCATCCACATTCTTTGTACTTGCTTTCCCTGTCAAGGGGGGCACCCTTATCCCTCTACCATCCTTAGTTCATCCTTAAATGCTTGGGGAATCTTTGCATTCAAAATGTAATTAATCAATCAAACCCAATCAATTAATTGACTAAGTAAAGCCCTAAGCCAACAATCCCAAGCACAACTTTTTCACCACTATATTATTTAATTAATCTAATCTACTATTGCTTATAAATATTTATATTATTTAATTAATCCAATTTATAACCAAAATAATTAGATAAAGATTATTTAATTATTCTAACCTAGTGCCATATCTAATTAATTAATCTTATTATTTAAATTAATCTAATTAATACCTCACATATAATTAAATAATAATATTATTTAATTATTATCATTTTCAGATCACATGAATAATAAAATTAATTAATAATTTATAATTTAATTTACCTATATTCCCTCCACCATTTCTAAAAATAAATACACTTCCCTCCCAATTTTAATAGTCTCAACAAATCACTATTTTTAGTAAATGTAATCTTAGTCATTCATCTTCAATAAATTATATCTAAACCCTATATTTTCTCCTTGATCCAAGGAAAGTGCTTGTATTGAATCTCCATCATGGATCTCATCCTCAAATCCTCACCATCCATCCTCCATACCAAAATATATAAATTGATACATCATAATATGTAAACCAAGCAATCATCTCTAATAGGTGCATGCTATATGATTTCTTAAGTGAGTGTTCAAACAACCACATCCTTTGGAGTAAATCTACTTCATAATGGGATTTGAATTTGGTAACTTCTTTTATTTCTAATTATTTAAATTTCATTCCTTACTTAGTCATAAGGTTTGCAAATAGTTTTAGAATAAGAAGTATTGTGTTTACATTTCATTTATGGTTTAAATTCTAATCTTCTTGTTTACAAACCTTATTGCTTCTTGGAGTGTGACATAATTTCTAAGTGGATTTCTTAGAAGATTTATGAACATGATGTATGTGAATAACTTATTAATCTATTCTATTAGGTCATAGGGACCTAAAATATGTCAGGACAAATGGACAATGGATAACAAAAGTACCGCATTCTTAGGTTCAACAATCAAATGGGCATCTTCATCATTATCAAATTCAACTAGGACAAGCATCTTTATTTTTCCTTTTAACCGAAGTTGAGGTGGCATGCCATTGTCTTATGGGTTTGAGATTATTATTGAACTTGATGATTGATGCAAGAGCATCCTAGGGTGTAAGAGAAATCTTTCATTACCTAAAAAATGTTTTCTTTTACTTACGTGTTTGTTTACAAGTTTTAATTCATATTTACTCATCAATAATTAGTGCAAATCCTACAATATTTCACCACAATTGTTTATTTTACCTCACAATTCAAATTTTAGGAGATTTTGAGCAACCCAAAATCATCTTTCCCTTTAGACTTATATAGGGCATAATAGGAAGACACGTAGTTTCATTGTTAATGTTTTGCAAAAACTTTCTAAAGCATGCAAAAATATAGGAATATATTTCAATATACCTTAGGTGTAGGAAATATTATGGTATGAACTAGATCAATATTTACATTTATCCATCATCACCATATTCATTTGGAAATATTCTTTCACATGTTTAGTTGATTATATGTTACAGTTAGCATCAATATTTTTTCCTCCTTGCAACTAAATATGATCCCTTCAAAGGTTAGAAGTTGATATATAAACATTGTTAATGGTCATTGGAAGGTAGTAGAAATGATAAAGGTTAGTTATTTGGCAATGTAACTTCAAATTAGAACTATATTGCAATATCATTCAAATTCTATAAATTACACATTTGTAATCAAATGGCTAAGACCTAACATGTTGGAAGCCCACTACAATGAATTATAATTTATTCATGACTATGAATCAATAACAATATTGATATTTATTGTCTCATTAAAATTTTAATGTGTAATTGGTTATTGGTTGTATAGTTGGATAATCTCTCATTAGATCCTTCATTCATGGTTGCATCAATGAGGATGGATTAGATGGAATTTATTTCACTTTGTAACCTTTTCCATGGTTAGGAAAAGGATTTTGATAAATCCATAGGTTATAACTTTGCAAGGCGATGGGCCCCTAGTTGTTGATTGTAGGATGATTATGTGGGTGAAGAATCATTCCCATGTATCAACATTAGTGTTCCTTACGTAACTTTTAGATAAACCTTTTATATCATGATAGGTTTTAGTGTAATGACCTCATTTTCTTATGAAAAGAACAATACTTTTTGGGGTCATAATCCATTGACTTGTGATAAGGATCAAAATGGCTATTGTTGAAAGTGTGATTGCTTAAAGGATAATTATTTATTGGATAATATTTGTTACATGATGACTATTCAATAATATTTTCCACTTTATGTATATTTTGGCCTTCTTGATTCATGTTGCTATTATTTCCACCATTATTGTTAGTATTGTATTATTTATTATTATAATTTGATCATTTTAATTATTATTATTCATGGCTTCTAGTATGTTTGAACCCCATCTATAGTCTCATTATTGACACTCTTTAAGGCCTTTGACAACAAGGTGTTCTTTTTCATGTACTAATTCGACCATGGATATATGGCTTTTCATTGGTTTCATAAATCATGCATCCACTCTTTCCTTGGTAAATTTTGAGGGTTTTCTCTAAGGCCTATTTAGGAGATTTGTAAGAGAGTTGCTAGACCTCCTCACATGTGTCCCTATTCAAGGCATGCATGTAGAGGTATTAAAGCTCAATGTGATATATGTGGAGCTTTAGTGGATGAGTAAAAAAATTGTATCACCAAGTCAAGAAATAAGCTATAGACTCATTATTTTCTTTTTTCTTTTTTAAGAAATTCCAAATTCTAGCCTTAACAAGCTTTTTCATGTCAAAAAAGCTAGATTTGTTAATGAGTTGAAAAAAATAATGGATAGATCCCTCCAACAACTTGTAACACTAGTCGAGGATGATCCCTTCAAGGGTCTTTAAGAAGATATGAACAACCACTACATCTAAAGGAAGGAGTTCGCTAATAGAAGTTGTGTAGGTCTTAATGTGGGTATTTGAATACCTTTCTCCTTCAAATTTTGATAGGTCAAGGAGTGGCTTGGGAAAAATAACACCCTAGGTCACATTGGTCTAATGACTCCTTTAAATACTCTAGATGAGTTCTAAAGAAGGGATCGTGAAAGGAAGGTATGATGCCCCAAATATTGATCTTATACCTGAAATACTAGGAGGACTTGATAATTTTGATCTAACTTATATTTTCTTGTTAAAACTAAGCAAGTGTTATGTAACTTTCAAGTAACTTACTTTTTCCTGTTGGAACCCAAGAAACTATGTAATTTAACATGTGGATTTGGGGAATCCCACTAGCCAAGTATATAGTAGTGGTATGTTGTATTATGATGTTGGACCTTGTGGTGGTGGAAAAGGAGGGAAAAATTCCTTAGTATTGGTGTTACATGAGTATACACACTAACTCATTTGACTACAAAATCCGATGAAAATGTCTGACGAAATATGTATAATTTGATGTATTGTCGGGTGCTTCTAAAATTTGATGTGTAATTTTCAATTTTTTAAAAGTTTATCCCCGACGTTCATCGAAATTTTGATGAACCAGGGTTTCGTCGAAATTTCGACTATCAGTTTCATTGAAATTTTGACAAACATGAAAAATAAGAAAAAAATCAAATTGTGGCCGACATAAAGAAAAGTGAGTCCGCTGATTTATTGTGACAATGTTTTGCTCTACTTGAGATAGTTTGTGGAGAACTAAGGACAATTTTCTTGGGAAAAAAAATAAAAATTCAAGAAGATATCGCCAGTTGAGGGTAGTCATTGTCTTTTTGCAAAATTCAGTTGTGAAGTCAGATTTGTAGTTCCAGGTTTGAAAATCATATTTTAAAGCAACATCTCATCAGATTTCATTTTTAGAGGTTTAGGGTTTTGAGAATTTCATGTCCAGATTTTGTTGTGTGGAATCACCATAAGATCACAACCAAGGAACATATTCTTGTGACTGTAATTATGTGATCCATAACTCTATTGGTCATGTGGCACAGTTGTGCTATAACAAATACAAGATGCATTCATGTGTGACCCAAGTTTAATGTGGCTATGTTGTGATAGAAATGGAGGCACTCATATAATGTAGTTAATTCAAGTTGTATAATGCAGGTGTCAATCATCATTGGGTGCATTCAGGTTGTCTCAAGTTTAACAAGTTATGATGTAATTATAGCATGATCCAAGAGTGATTACCTCTTGCTACAATAAAGAGCCTATAACTCTGGTTGATATGCAGAGTGGTTGTGCTATACCAATTATGTAGTGCATTCAAGCACAACCCATGTTTAATGGGCTATTTTAGAGAGTGATCAAGATTTTCTAAACCTTATGAATGTTACTTAAAAGTGTATAGCTTAAACTAAAAACCAAGTTTGTTACATACTTGAATGCAATCTTTGGTTACCACAAACTATAATAATGTGATATGCTAATAACCATTATGGAAAGTATTAAAGAAAGACCCATGCTATATAGGATACATTTCCCTAATCAGGTTTACATACCTTAATGATCAAACACAAGCTTCCCACACACTCTAGGATACAATCCAAGATCATACCACAACTTTGTCAAGACAACTAATTTTTGACCCAAGATTTAAGGTTGTTTTTAATACCAGAAGCATTGGTAAGAGCATGATTAGGGTACAAACCCTAGGCCTCCGTAGAAACATAAACAATAACTATAGCCATTAGTGAGGTTGCAATACCAGAAAGATTGAGACATTGTAGGTAATAACAAAATCTTGCAATCTAAAGATTGTAGCCAATAACAAGCACACTATGTAGCTTAGTGACATTTGTAAATGCAATCTACTGGTAAGAAGAATGACAGCCACTTGAGATGTGATAGTCAAAAAGAGGCTGAGCAGTGACAAGATAATAAAGCTCAAACCTTGCATAGTAAAGTGGAGATTTTAACAGTGAGTTTCCCTTACCTTCTGTAACCTTAAGGGTTTTTCAAATGCTTTTGGTAGTGTTAGACAAGGCAAATGCAATTAGGGAATGACTATCCAAATAAAGTACAATGGTAATCATAGGTTCAATGTTTCTTCTTAGCCATTAATGTATAATGGAGGTAGTGGATTGCATGTTTGAGTAGTGTTTTGAGACTCATCAAAGATGGGAGAATAGTGAATAATACCTTGTGGACTGTGAAGTAGTGTCAATAAGGTTGAAGGATCTTAAGAGATCTACAATACCATGAAATAATGAGTCCCCTGTAGTAAGTAGGTAGTCTATAGGGCATAGTTTGATTTTATAGAAGGATGCTCATGAAAGGAATCTTCAAAGTGATAGTGAGTGAGCTGTTTGAGATTGCAGCTGAGGGTGCAATACCCAGTCTTAAAGGAAGTTAGCAAAGTAGTAAATGTGCAAGAAAATCAAATCGTACACAACAAACAATTCACAATGTTATCTTGCATAATGCCTTGAGTTTGAAGACAAAAATCTCATTGTATCTTGATGAAAGTGGCGACCTTAATGGTCAATCACTGGCAACCATGATTTTAAAACATGCTATTGTGCTTATGGAGGCAACATTTTAAGCAAGGTAGTGAGTGGTGGTTTGGAACAATGGCAGGTATGATGGACTTTCTTTATATCCATACTATGCAGTCTAGCTTAAGACAACGTTCTTAGAAGAGATTGAAGGTGGATTATGGAACTCAAGGGTTAACATGAAAAGGATTAAAGCAAAGACTGAGATCTATTTAAAAGCCACGGTCATGAAGATATTAAAGATGTCACATGCAAAACCCTAGTAGCTGGAGTAATGAATATAGTGCCAAAGAGGATAGTGTGTTGGGGCAGATTTAGGAGATCTCCACATTATCTAATTGACATATTTAATCCAATTATATATGATCTTGTAGGTCTTCAAACAAAGGGAAAATTTGCATGTCCAATTTGTGGTCCAAAGATGAAATCTCACCGTTCAACAAGTTTAGGAAAGCAGGTGTTTGATGAGTATATGCACTTCCTCCATAGAAATCATAAGTATCAAATTACTGAAAAACATATTTTCAATGGGAAAGAAGAGACTACATCAAAACCGCGAAGAATGACACCTTGCCTATGGAAGTTGGAATATAATAGAATTAATCATCAATGTTATACATCAGATCAAATTGTTTATCTATCATATATGTTATGTTTTGAATTTATATGTTTATATTGTGTTGTGTTTACCCATGTTGTAATTGATAATGATTGTCGTTGTTAATTTGTTTAACTTATATGCTTCATGAAGGTCATCAAGGAATTAATGGTCGGCTTCCACAGGGATTGAAAAGTTATCCCAAACAATTTAGTAGGTTACCATACTATGAGCACTAAAAATTGTGCATTTGTTTGATACAATGCATATCGGAAAGAATATAACAGAAACATTATGGAAAATATTGGATGGAAGGCATGACAAAGAAAAAATTGTCAAAATTTTTAGTGACATTCAGGAAGCCAATCATGCAATGAAAAATTTCATTCAATTAAATAGCGATGGAGACCAAATTAATATAAGTGCCCTTCCTTGGTTATTAACAGAGCATCAAAGCAATGCTATAAAAGAAGTCATACAAAAAATTCAATTTCCCACAGGATTTGCTGCGAACATAAACAATATAATAACAAAGAAAGGTGAATTTGGGTCAGGGATGGAAACGCATGATTGGCATACCTTCATTAAGGTAATTATTCCGGTATATTATATACACTTGTATAATGCATGTACTTTTCAGTGTATTGTGTTTACTGCTTTTGGAAAAATAATGAAAAGATCATTTTATAATTGTTGCAGTACGTTCTACCTCTATCTCTCCCAGACAACTTTGACAACAATTTCAAGCAAGTTATATATGATCTTGGAAAATACATGAGGTAAGTAGCGATATTTGTTCAATTTTTTGTATACATCTTATAATTGCCATTTGTTTTACTTATTATGTAATATACTGTATATTTTTGTTAAATCTCGTTAATATATTTGCGCCTTGAATCACTTGTAGATGGTTGTCATCTAAAAAAATCCATAAAGAAGATATAAATTATTGGAAGAGAAAAATTCCTCGTCTAATGTGTGAAATGAAAAGCGTCTACCTTCGACATTTTCACTAAAAGAACACTACCCCTACACACCAAGTTGAGGAGATTGAATTGTGTGTAACTCAGACACACAAGGTCAATGTGGATGGTTGAGGAGGCACTTTGAAATTTTGAAGGCTTCTGTTTAGATAATAATCCCACCCGAGGGTTCTATGGTGGAGGGATATATGGTATACCGGACCATGGTACATACATTACTGAATATCTTCCTAAGTTCACAGCAAAGATCCATGTAGATCACATTTGGGATCCCAACTCCATTAAAATTTTTGAAGGGGAGTACCTGATGGGGAAAGGTAGATTGAGGAAAGTGAGAGGTAATTATAAGATGGTCATAGAGATTAATTGGAATATATTTTACATATGGTTTTTATGCATATTGTACTTATTTAATTTTTAATCTTCAATATATATCAATTATAAATTAAGGTTGTATACCGCGGGTATTTTAACTTCAATTATATGTCGCTTGTGAATTTCAATTTTTGATACGCTTGGTCGAGAGTGGGATGTACCTACATTTTACGCCGCAAAACAATCTTGGATTGATGCGATGGATTGAACGATGTCAACAATCTAGTCGCATTAACATAGTTGCGTGGCTTCATTAGTTAAAGAAGCTCACCGAATGGAGATTCCAATGTTACACAAAGGGAAATCGATTTAGCATATGGTTTAAGAGATAAACAGGTATGTACAAATATATTAATCACCCATATTATTTAATTATTTTCAAGTATATTGATGTATATATATCTTGAGATTGTTTTCTTTGCATACATTCGGCCAAGAATAAATATGTTTATCAACTGACGATATTGCAATAATTTTTACATGTTTGACATATTGCAGGTGAAACACCACAAGGTTATGTGGTGCAATGGTCATAAATTTTGAATTAAAATGTTGGATGACATGAAAAAAACTTGTGATTCTAGTATAACTGCAGTCTTTCAGGTGACTAATGTTTCATCTAGAAGCGACATACATCCAGAAGTCTCAAAAAATTGATACTATGGGATTTTGGATGATATACTTGAGTGTGACTTTAAGTCCTTCAGATTAATTATGTTCGTCTTCCTATGGTACAGGATACGATTGAATCAAAATGATCCTGAGAGAACTGTTATTGAACATGGTAATGGATTTACCATGGTTAATACAAGGTTGATCGAGCGAGCTGGAAATGAGCCCTATGTTCTTCCAAGCCAATCTGAGCAGGTATTTTATTCAAAGGTTCTAGGTAAACCGGGTTGGTAATTTGTTGTTAGACATGATCCAAGAGGAAGGCCAGTAAAGTATAATGTGGTGGAAGAAGAAGATATCGAAGAACTAGAAGATGATGTAGATGATGATCAGGATCAACAGTTAGTTGATGATGTCCCCGACGAAGATGTCAAAGAGGAGGAACTAGATCATGATGATGTAGGAGTTAATGTTCATGAAGATGATATCTATGTGGATGATGAAATTATTGAAACTGATATTGATGACGATGATGATGATATGACCAATCCTTACAATGTTGAATCTGGATCAAATGATACAGATAAAGAGTTGGATGAAGAAGAAGATCAATGATATTAAAATGTATGAGTTATGCGATTATATTATCTATTTGATATTAATTTCTTGATAGAATTATATTTGACTTATGTGGTTACATAATTAGTTCATGATGTTTTTAATTTTTATTCCTTTACATAATTAATTTAATGATGTACTTTTTAATGTTTGAAAGGTCAAAAAATTAAAACATTGCAATAGTGATGTTAACAACCTTGAAATTAGTGTGTTTTATGTTTCATGTGATCATAAAAGATTAAAAAGTCAGTTATAGAGGTGGTTGTTTAGTGGTTGACATGTGAAGGCCTTTAAAAGGCATAAAGTGATCATTGTAATGGTTGTTGATGGTTGATGATTTTAAATACAAGCTCTTGACATT